>JASFDF010000077.1:0-79626 GCA_036937115.1 Nidularia sp. FH-822889
AGATATGATGCCACAATAGGTGCAGTCCAGCCATCAAGAACAAGATGAATAGTGGAATTGTGTTGCTATGAATATATCAAGCAATTAGTTGTATAATTTAATAAAGATGAACTTGAACTCACCAAGAAATACTTTTTTACATGTTGTGCCATACCAAGATACAAGTGTTGAATGTCTTGGCTTACAGTCTGAGGATGAGGAAGCTTTGTCCCAGGCCGAAGCATATTTACTTCTGCCTGATAATCTTCATCAAGTACAGAGTTAAATGGGCGCTGATCCTTTCCACAGCGAAGAGCAATATGAGTATGGTGTGCAGCCTCTGAGTATGGAATAGCATGGACAGATTTCAATGCTGAGGAGACATTATGTTTCAAATCACACTGGTTGGCACCATTTTGGAGATTGCTAGTGCCCTCCCCAGCTTTCATGCATGCCCGGAAATGGGGTTTGTGAGTGTCAGAATGTTCTTTGCAGGTAAATTGAAAGTGAAGCTCCACAGGTTCATCATCATCATACTCTCGGATGAGTGAGACATTATAATGAGAATATATTTGAGATCTCCAGCTTGTAACTGCTGCATCTATAATTAAATTATATATTAAACACTGAGTTTACTGAATAAATAAAATACTAACTGATGATCTCACTATCACTGAGATGCCATACATCTTCATCACTCTGAGACTGAATCCGGGGAGCTGCTCTCCTCTGTCTTTGCTTGACTGGGGAGATTAGGACAGGAGGACAGACAGGGGAGCCTTCAGATTCATTATTAGAGATCTCAGGTGTAGAAACATTTGAATCTATTGGCAGATTATGTTGAGGTCTAACTGGGGTTATAGCACGAGTTGTATCAGGTGTCTTGTCTGGAGATGGTACAGCAGAATGAGCAGTAGAACAAGCAGCAGAACAAGCAGCAGTACGGCCTCGCCTAAGAGCCATGATGGGGGGAAGGAACAGGGTCACTAATCGATGGCAACCATCTTTGGCACATAAGTTCGGATGGAGACGCCAAGTACAAAAATAGCTATTAATACTACAGATACCCACAAAAACTGCGGATTTGCCACGATCTATATCCGTATCCGATCTGTACTGTGCCTAAGCCCGGATAATGGGTAACTAACCGTAGTTGCCTTATCCGTGTTAGTCCCTAGGCCTTGCTGACAACACAAGCCACAAATATTCTTGCACCTTTTATAAATCTGAATTTTGCTTGTTATACACTGGAAGAAAATTCAAATGTCTAAATTAAATGTGGTACTCAAAGTAAGCCCCAATTTTTTCCCATTCTTATTCTATACAATGCTGATATTTTTACCTCCAAAAATCAAAGACTAATAAGGATGAAATGGTTGTAAAATTGCAAAATTATATCTGCATCCCTTAGTGATAATGACTCAATTGGGATAGCTCTAATTGGGATAAATGCTACATCATCCTTCTGCAGACATGAAATTTTGCTATGAGGACTTCACAGATTGTCTTCACATTTGGTAGGCTTATTCTGCCAAAGCACTGGAGTATACTTCAATTATTTGGCAAGGGGAACAGTACTATTTTCACAACATTGAGCAATTGGTGGTGCTAGTGTTGCACCAGTTTGGTTCAGTCCAATTCATCACCCATTTTTGCTGAACCTAGAACTGGACTTTGGGTTCAGTTCAGGCCTTTTCCTGAACTTTGAACTGGACCACATGTTCAAATTCAGTTCTGGTTTGAACAGGTTCAAACCTATAGATACTCAAATAATTATTTTTGTTATCTAAAGGATAAAAATCATGAATAAACATACAATCTCTCTGATCTTCATACATTAGAAGATGTTCAGATGGATTTGTGGGTGTTGATGGTCATATTTGATGATGTTGTGATATATCAGACTTTTATAATGTGCTCTTGGTGATCCCCACCAGCTTCTTATTGTCAGACACACAAACAATACACTCAATAGTGCAATGCTGAGGTCATCAAATCACTCAGGGAGAGGGAATAGGAGTTGAGCACTGTATTGCTAGTGGAGAGAAGACTAGCTCAAGACTGGGGTTCTGAGTACAAACAATGTAACTAAATACTACCTAACTCATGTACTACACATGTACTGCTCATGTCCTGTGCATGTAAGTAATGTGTTGTGTACATGTGTATCGTGCATGTAAGTAACAATCAATCATAAAAAGAAGTGTGCCTTGTGATGTCCTCATGGGCTCAGTTGCCTCATGGTATCCATGCAATTGTCCATGTGTTATCTCCATGATTAGATGTCCCTGTGATAAGTCCAAGAGATAAGATAATGATAATTGCCAAAAGAAAAGGCGAATTCATGACACTTATAGCCTATCAGACCCTATCTTTCACCTATTTGAAACAAAATTTGAATGCAAATATATTATTAGCATCCCATTTATTTAGAAACCTTGATACTTTTGAGAACCTCTGATGAAACAGCAACCACCACCACCACCACTATGCACCTGGGGCCTCTGTTATCATTGTTGCTGTTCCATCCCTCATCAAGCTTCAGGTACTTGTTGGGTGCATCAATAATTGACACTCAGTACCACCAAGGCTCTGTTTGGTAAGGTTTCTGGTAGCATTGATACCATTCAGCACACTACATCATCATTACTTGCAACCCTCACCATGCACAATGCTGTTCTTACCTCCTTACCACTCATCCCCATTCCCCATCACTCTTGCCAACAAACACATTCAGTGTGAAAACAGCTTTGGACCATGAACATATTCATGGATCATCAATGTCTGCCCACCACTAATGCATCATGCACATGCTTTCATCTTGCCCCCAAGGACTGACCATCTGTCACTCCTTCTTCTGACCAGAGCACATTGCTTTGGTCTCGTGCTCCAGTCAAAAGCTTGGTTTGAGTGGTCCACTAGCAAATAGCTATTGCTGCAGTTTTGAGAATCACACTAGGCACTGGGCCCCAGCCTTTGTTCTTTGCTTTCTCATGACTACATCTACTTGACCACAGTTCATACCTGCTGCATATATTGGCACCTGACATATCAAATATTGACTATAGGATAGCATGATGGGAGGAATCTTGGCTGATGTGGGATATCTCTACTTGACTTTCACTCTTCTGTCTCTACCCTTATTTCCTTACTATTTTCTGCTGAGGCAGTATGTGCTGAGTCTTTGTGATAAAGGTGGAACTGAGTAGGTAAAAAATGTAAACAAATTGTCTATCTGGAAACCCAGGTACTGTTACCTGATCCTCTGGAAGCCCTGGTGCATCGTGTATTTATTTCCAAGCACATATACTCCTATCTACATACATCCTGTACTAACAACTCTGCCTCTAAGTACATTAAATAAATGAACAAAAGATCAAATCTATATAGTTCTTTCAATATTGCTGCTTGAAGGTAGTATTTGGTGTTGTCAGAATGTTTCTCAACACTTCTCCACCATAGATGTGCTCTATAATACCTCCAACTGCATCTACATACAAATAGTTTTTGAAATCCATTTATATTAGTCATTAGGATATATCTGCAAAGTTTCAGGTAGTAAGACTCACGGTTAGTCTACAAATGCTTATGGCACTGAGTAATGTTAGATTTGATCTTTTGCAGGAGAACAATTCATCATTATATGATTACACAATCTACACTGTGAGATTTACTCTATGTAAGATATTTTATACAATTTATTATATATCTAAATACAAATAAATTTATTCAGGAATTTAGTGAAGAAGATAGAGAGTACTGCCTTAAATACAAAAAGGATGTTTAATTTCATTGAATTCCAATATTTTGTCTTTTCTTGTTCTATTATGTGACCTAATAGTATGCAAAATTTTACCCATGTAACAAACTATGTTATATATTGCCATTCCAAATATCCAAGTGTTTGGCAGCAGAATGAGGATGTGGCAAAGAAATTGTTTGTGAAGGAATAGTAGTTAGTGGTGGATTTTAGCCATTGCCAAGCTAACTCATTTCCCACCAACTGCCAGTTTTATTCAAAATATATTCATTCAGACCTCATCCCTTCCAATAAAATTCTGAATTTTACATCAATAAATGTGAAATATGGCATAGTACACATGATCACCATCCAGGAGCCCACAATCAGTGCTGCTGACCTTCACAGAACCCCTCACTTTTTATGAGGGTTTCTCAAAAGTATTAGAGTTTCCAAATAGAATTATCCCAAATTTCCAGCCCAAGTCATTCACTCTCAGGGTTCTTTCTCAATGTATTTACTGGTCAATGTGGAGAGAATCTTGCTATAAGGACTAAGTAGCATACTGATAATCTTCTCAGATACTACATTATTAGCCCAGAAACTTCCTTAATCATCCTGAATTGCATGCCCTTGAATTGAGATCCTCCAGGCTCCTTGTAAATGATGATATTTAGTTTGATGCCACTACTTGCACTTATGGTAACATAAGACCACAAGTAAATTCTGGCAAGAATTTTAGATGGTTGAAAGAGGTCTGTTTATGAATGCATTAGAGATATACAATTTGAATTCTAACATTAAGCACTGGTAAATATAACTGGGGAATGCTGTGCACAACCACTCTTTAGTTATTCCAATGCATCCATTCACACAGACCCAAGGGGTGTGCACTGGCAAATGCTGAGATACCCTCTTGGGAGGGGGGGTGTCTCTGACTTGCCTTAAACATATTTTCTTCTAACTTCCTATAGTTCTTGAAATTTGTTGGGAGAATGGCTAATTAGTTGTAAAACCTTTACCAAAATATCAAATTCAACATTTTTCAATGCTCAACAAGTTCTTTCCAGTAATTAGTATGTGACCACTATTATTTTGCAAGGGTTTTACCAAAATCTTGCAGTCCTGTGCTCAAAATTTAGCAGTGCTCCCCACGAGTTCCTACACTTGTGCAATCAGGCATCCTTCAAAAATGCTTGTTTGAGATGCAACAGTAGAGAGCTCCAACAGAGCACAGTCTGTGTTGAGAATGAGAGAGGACCTTCCAATGCTTTCTTGTCTGCAAAAAAGACAAGGGGCACCCATGAACCTTAACGATAGTGACTGAGAAGAGTACACATGTGCTGAGAGCTACTGCAACAAAGTTATTCAAGGTATCAATCTCTTGAAATGTGATGCACCTGGCTGTGAATTAACAGTAAGTTTTCAGAAGAAAGATTGGTATTAAGAAAGATTGGTATTCATAAACAAATTCACAAATTTCACATATTATCACTTATCGTGTCAAGGTCTTATGGAAAAACCAACTAGTGGCTGGTTCTGTTACAACAAGTGTAAGAAGAACAGCGGGTTTAGAGTGGCAAGCAGAAAACAACATAAAAGACAAAGACAGCAGCAGATGCCTGTACTTAAAATAGATTATTTGTCATCTGATCGCCATAAAATGAGCACACAAACTTGTGCAGGATTCTCTTGACAATGAGGACTTTGTCATACATAAACTCAAGATGAACCCAGTCAGCACCTCAGGATTCACCCAGCTTGACTATGAAGCTAGATCAACCCAGCACACACTGTTGCCCACCTCTGTAACAATGTAGTCAAGTGCCTGGTGCCAAGCACCACTGCCTTATGCTGCTTTATGCTCAAGTCAATGCACAAAATTTAAATATGGATTCCAGCTTGGGCAGGGTGCTTGGCAAGTACTTAGCCAACTTTGTATGATTCAGTGTAGCTTGGTGTTTTGCTGTTCACAACTTACAACCACCTTGAAATTGATCTGTCAATGCCAAGGCAAAAATATTTCACCCCCAGATCTCCAGCAACATGCTAACAGTGGTATGGATATCTTGCTCTCTCCTACATGGAACTTAGTGTACTACACACTTTTGCTCAAAAAGCTAGAGAATTTTGATAAGCTATTTGTTGTGAGTGTATGGCTTTATTGCAAACTGAGAAGATGAAAATTATACGATATCACAATGGAATTCTCTGAAATTTTACTTATTGGGCTGTGTGCAGGGCTTTAGCTGCTGTGTAAAAATGTCCCTGCAACAATGTTTCATCTTGGAGTTCCCAGGTGATATGGCTTGCAGAATTCATACCTCAGCTCACAGGCTCAATATAAATGCATCTAAAAGGTTTTTCTTTAATTTCATTCACACTTCTCCTTGATCTTTACAGGTTTATTTTCAACGGTATTTTCATACTATTACCAACATTTTTGGGGGTATGTTTTGCCTCACAATGCCATCTTCCTCCTTGATTTTTATAATTGCCCTTCTTGCTGTTGCCACATCCACCATGCTACTTTCATCCTCCCATGTTCAGTGCCAGACTGTGCAAGAAAACTGCCCCCCCAACTTCGAGGGAGTCAGCCTCTCTGTCACCAACAGTGCTCAGGAGTAGGCAGCTAGTGCACCTGAGTGTTGGGCCGACATAACCAGTGTTACTAGCTATTGCAGTGGAGCAATGCTTTCTGTGGCTGACTTCTGCTTCAAGCAAACTGGATCACCTGTTACATCATATATAATCAAGTATGCTCATCTGTTGCATACCGGAAATAAGCACTCATGCTCTGTTACTGTCCAGGGGCATTGGCCATAATGAGTTGGTAGGCTTCTCCAATGAGCAGAAACTGCAGTTGAAATACATCAACACTGCTGATCTGTAAGTTTGTCAACAGCACAAGTAAATCTCTTCTCTGACATAGTCCTGTTGGTCAGGTCCCTGAACTGGAAAGTTTCCTGCAATCATTGCAAGACTGAGATATTGCAACTTAACAGACTCATTGCTACAGCTGCAACATCACCTTTACAATGAATGGCCGATGCATGCAGATCGCCAAATCCAAAGATGATCTGATGTTTTTGGCAGATTGTGATAATTTGGACAGTCAGAACTTTGATTTCTGGACTGCTGTTTGTTGGGACTTGCATATCAGTTAATGGATATGGACATTTTTTGCTATCCTTTTAATTTAATATTATGGACATAACAGTTGGTTGCACATGTATTCTTTCACACAAATAAGTTTCCCAATACTTCCAATCCTTGCTGCAATCTCAATAACAAAAACCCTTCAAACGGAAATTCATGCACCGTTCATTGATACTAATCAATGGGATCCAAGTTAAGGATCACCTTTTGATGGCTTCTGCGTCCCAATTTCCATTCATTTCAAGTTGGAATACCGAACAAACACCTAGCATGCTATAATTATATAAGGTGAAGGAATAGCACACTAGTAGCTTCTAGAGCTTTGAAACATGAATTTACTGTCTTTTGTAGGCATTATCTCCTCCTCTACCCTCTTCATTCATGCAGTATCACAATGCTTTATATTCACCGCATACTGTAACTGACGATTCTTCTGAACCGTTCTATTTCGATCAGCTTGTATCCCTGAATCCAATAATAACAACTGTTCCAGGAACAATAACTTCTTCTGGACTTCCAACGAGCACTAATGGATGCTGGACGACGGTGATTGTGACACTAATATCAGGAGAGGTACCTCTGGTCTATTGCACATACTTATGAGTTCTATAAATTTCCAAAATTGACAGTGAACCATATTTGAGCGGTGGCAATGCAGCGGTAAGCAAACAACTTGCCAGGATATAACTCCTCTCAGCTTTAAACAGGAATTAGTTTCACTGGTGCAACTACCTGTACCTCTGGAAATACTTGCACTTGCGTGAACAATGTAGCTCAAAAAGTCAAACTCTCCATGTAATTGTTGGAATATTGGATCTTAGTTTGCGAGTGTTTCGCGATGCACCGCATTTCTGCATATATTTAGTTTACATTCTTGTGTCTATTCTATAGTTTATTGCATTTGTATCTTGGTTTCAGGTCTTACAGTATATAGGTAGTCTACTATTGTTGTATGTGTCTTCAATGTCGTCGAGACTACATCATTTATTTTTATAGTAATTACCAAGTAATTACTTACACGTCCGTTTTCCGGTGGTATTAGTGGAATGCAGAGTTGACGTCGCGGCCGCAACGCAACACTATTTTTAAGTCCGTTACAACTTTCCTTGGTGATACAACTCCGACAGGTAAATACCCTCGCTAGAACCTTCGCTACGGCCAGCTTCACTACAGACTATGTACACCAAACTGAGTTTCAAATTCCTGATGGCCACGGCGTGCCGTTTAATCAATGATAACATGCAGCCTCAGAGATCGTGTGTATGATAGGAGTTTGCTCTGTTTCTCTCCGGTTCCTCCACATTACCGAGTATCCTCTATCTGGCCTGCACAATGCCTCATCTAAGCGACAGACAGAAGCATGCAAATGCCTTGCTGGAGGCCTATATCCTCTCAGTTATTATCGAAGCACAGGAAGGTGCAAGTGTACACGACACAGACAGTACAGGCTCAGGTTGGAATACAGATTCGGATGCGAACAGTAATAGTGCTTCGAGTGGCTGGGGCCCTGAGGAGGATACGTGCCATGTCTCTGACTCAGTTATCAAAGCTTCTCATCAACTCTATGAGAATTTCTACATCGAGGAACGCCGTAAAATCCCTAAAACATGCGAAAATCTCAATAACCTTCTCACTGACTACAAATCTCACTTTCCTGATATCTTTCGTTAATATCTTCGCATGTTACCAGAGTGTTTTGACAGTCTTCTGGAAACGATTCAGCACCATGAAGCATTCCAGAATGACTCCAATAACCCTCAAATGCCTGTTGAACGACAACTTGCAATTGCTCTATACCGATTTGGCCATTACAGAAATGGTGTCAGCACCTTAAAGGTTGCTCTTTGGGCAGGAGTTGGGTATGGGACTGTACGTGATGTTACACTGCAAGTCATGCAGGCATGTTGTGATGAGCGTTTCCGTGCTGTTGTGATGCGGTGGCCAACAGATGAAGAAATTGAAGCAGCAAAGTGCTGGGTTGAAGAGAATTCGTGTTCAGCTTGGCGAGAGGGATGGCTTATGGTTGATGGCACCCTGGTTCCTATGTTTCAGCGGCCACACCTCTTCGGGAATGCATATTTCGACCGAAAATCTAACTACTCGGAAAATGTGCAAGTGAATTAAATTCAAATTTTGAGGTACAAAAGCTGATGGAATTCTACAGTTAATTAATACACCTCATGATCTTCGAATCATTGATTATGGAATTGGGCTTCCTGGGAGTCAGCATGATGCTACAGCATGGCAACATACACGCATTCCTCAAGAGCGTGAACGATTGCTGAAAGAGAATGAATTTGTCTGGGCAGATTCAGCATACCCTGTTCGGACATGGTGCCAAGCTCCATTTAAAGAGTAAGTTGCCTTTTCTGACTCAATCAATTGTGATATTAAACTTGACCTATTTCACAGCCCTGAAAAATCAATCCCAGAAAATTCAGATTACAACCAGGCAGTGTCTCGTGTTTGTATACGATCAGAGCACTGTGTCGGCTACCTCAAGGATCGATGGAGCTCTCTTCGTGGCCTACGACTGCGTATTGACCATCGAGATGCCAAGGAACTCACAACCCTCTGGGTCATGACATGTATTCACCTGCATAACTTTGCAATCACATATGAATGTGGGTCGAACGTGCAAGCTGATGAATTTTTTTTTGAAGGAGAACGACTTATGCGGAAGGAGAAGGCAGAAAAAGTAGCATGGGAAGAAGCTCGTGCAGAAAGATTGGGTGCGGTTGAGGCTACTTATGAAGATGGATCTGATGAGGCTATTCATCTTTTGGAGGGGAGGATTAAGCGTGAACAGCTCAAGCAGAGCCTATTTGAATCATTTCAGGAGCAATAATATGTATATTTTAACAAGTGACTAAAGTTAATTCAAGAAAGTGACTAAAATCAAAGTAATATGTTTGAACATATACTAATTAGTGAATAAGAGTAGAATCTGAACCAAATGGAGCAGGAGCAGGAACAGCTGGAGCCTGAGCAGCCCCATTCTGCAAATGAACCAATTCAATCTGTTTTTCGATCATGAAACGTTCATGCTCACGACATGCATGTACATCTTCCAGCTGACGCAAGTCACGCTCCTTTGCTGCAGCAAGACGAAGAACCTCACGATCAAGCTTTGACTTTGCCTGGATCTCCATTGTTTCCACCTTCACCCTCTGAACAGAATAATTGATATCTTTCAATGTTTCAAGTGGGCTGACTTTGCGTTTGAGGCTGTTAGTAGGCTTGGATGGGGTCTCAGCTTTGAGTGTGCCAGCTGTGATTTTTGGAGGAGCAGATGGTGTCTGGGTTGCTGGTGGCGTCTGAGTTGCTAATGATGCTTGAGTTGCTGGTGGCAGAGAAGAAGGAAGGTTGATTTCGGAGCTTTCATTTGCAAAGCTTTCGTCGATGGCATCATCATCCCAGGGTGGAGACAGAGCGTGAGTTTCTGGCATGTACATATCCTGAAAATATTTGTTAGCAAGTTTCAGTTGAATAGATAACAGGAAACTCACATCATCATCAATGCTTTCTGCTGTTCCCGGTTGGTCAGACTTTGGTCCTTGAATCAGAACATCGAGATTAACAGCAGAGACGCTATTTGCAAGGCCGGACCGATCATGGATAGGGCTGGTGCTCAAGAGGTCATGGAGACGTTTATACCATTTGAATTTCTTTGCCATTTGTTCTATACAGAATGTAAGTCATATTTGAGATGTTAAATGCAAAATCACTTACGCCAGACATTGAATATAGGTGTTCCTTCACTGATTTCGCCTTCGCATGACGTCTCAATGAGTCCATGCCCTGTTTCTCCTAATTTGTCTCGGTAACTCCGATAGTTAGTCTTCAAACTGTAAACTTTGTAAAATTAAATGAGCAGAAACTAATTTTAACAAGGATATACCTTGCCACACGAGATTTAATTGACAGGGCCAACTTCTCATCTGGAGCCTTCAAAGGAAACACAAGCGGGACAAGTTGGCAGCAGACCTTGATAATCGTGAGATCACCTGAGTTGACGTTTATATCTCCAACAGCAAAGCCGAGAACCTTCCGATAACGAAGGTTGTCCTCAATTTTTGTGAGAAGGGTGTCCGTGAAGTGAAACAAGGCTGGATCTGCCCATCTAAAGCACCAATCAGTCAGCCATGTTACTTGTGCAGCGTGTTAAGACTTTTCTCACCGAATACCATCTTTTTCATCTTTCATGGACTCTGGTTTTACAGCCTTAGAGTCCGGTCCACTGCCACGCTTCTTTTTTGGTTTGGTATTCTCTTTATTGGCGTCGGGTTGGGGCTCAGACTTCTTCTTGGCACCTTTGGCTTCGTGTTTGGTTTTGGAAACTGCCAGCTGCTCCTGGAATATTTGGAGTTGAGTAGGAGTATTCCCACCGGTAGGGGTATTTAAGGAGGCAGGGGATAATGGATTAGGTGGCTCTGTCATGTGGTATTGTGAATCGAGATCGTGCAGTGGTAAAATAGCTGAAGTTGATTTTTAGTTAGGCTTATGAGGGTCCTTGTATACTACTATACAAGTTTTCTATAGTATTCTAGATAGCTACAGAATATAACTAGTGAGTCAATGCTTGCTAAGACAATTACCAACAATATTATTAAACCCAAACCATCCGTGTTCTGGAAACTTCCTGGATGTGCCAGATTGACTTCCGGCATATAGAAACTATGTAAGTATGTGGGGTATAACGCGAAACTACTGACAGTAGGCGGGCCTTTCTCAATTCAGACTCCGACTCATTGGCACCGTGCTATCGCTATGCTGCAGCTACAGAAACAGATACAAAAAGCAAGCGGTGCAGATTTTCCGTATCGTGGGATTTAGCGGACAAGTTGTCGCGGCTGATTTTAGCGGCCGCCACGTCAACTCTGCATTCCACTATTCCAACAACAAATTTGATCGCAGTGCCGTCGTGAGCTCAGAAACTCTCTTCTAATCTCTCCCATACACCATGCTTTACGTGCCACTTCTCCTCTCGCTATTACTCGCCACTGAAGTGTTAGGAGTCCGAAATGTTACAGTCATATTTAACGATCCGAGTATCACGTATGTTGGTCTTACATTTCTCCAACTGTTTATCTAAAGCCAGTGAAAAGAGCCAGCGAAGGGTGGTCACCAATTATGGATTGCACCGCGTTTGCTCCGATGGGCACATGGGTTTCCTTTACCTTCACTGGTGCATCACTATCGTGTCATTGGAAGTCTGTTCCCACTAAATTGTGTTTTTAAGGCATTGCCATATATTATGTTGGTGGTAACGTTCCCCCCACGGACTCGGGGAGCGGTACTGGAGGCGTTTTGAATATCCAATTGGATGACCAGCAATTGCCAGCACTCGAACTTCCAGCAGTTACGAGCACCAAAACCATCGGAAACAGTGGCACCGATAATGCGGCTTTATGCAACCCAACACCTCCGTTCTCCCAGACCGGGCTAGATGACAAGCAGCACTTTATCAATGTATCGTTCTCGCAGGAAAGCAGCTTCAATAGCCTTATCATGTTTAGCGGCTTCATGTACGCCATTCAAGGGCATTTCTAATCCCTCACGTACTTACCTGTGTTTTTGTCTAGATATACTGTGACTGCCCAAGACGATGATGCTGAAGCCAAGTCTCTTTCGCCATCGGGAGCGTCAGGAGTTGCGTCGAAACCTACTTCGTCAGCTGGATCCACCACATCAAATAACGCAAACCCAAGTCTTCCATCGGCTTCACCTTCTAGTAGAAATCTAACTACGGGTGCAATCATTGGCATTGTAGGAGGTGCACTTGGCACGTTATTGCTCCTACTACTCGTTTTTATGATTTTAAGACGAAGATCAACCATTTGGAACGTCATTGGGTCTACGCTGAACAACATAGGGGGTCATCAGCATAATTCAAACGAGAAAACCAACATATCAAATATGGACTCAAATAATAGTATATCTACTACACACGCCAATTCGCATAACAGTGCCCTACAACACGACTATGCGCCTGTACCACAGGTGGGTAATGGCTCATCGTTCATAAAGTTTGAATATCTATTCATTGACCCACTTATTTGTTCTAGCTTCTAGGGCCACATGCGTATGGCAGATAATATCCCTAGCCCTAGAGCACTTCCTCGCTATTTCTCCTTTTCCCGCTGTCTTCCGGATAAACCATAAATGTGTAGTACTGACGTCGAACTCGAAGTTTAATGGCCAAGCTCCATTAATTTTAGGACAAACCAAAACATGTGAGAGCAAGGATTCCATGCCAAGGGTATGTAGTGGTTTATACAGGTTTCGACCGAAGTACAATATAGGCTAGAAATGACATCCTCGTTGTCAAGAAATTCTGGTACTATTCAAGTTCATCAATCATGGTGTACAGATCTTCTTCAGTTGCACTTCTTTTTAAGGCATACTGTCAATCGGAATGTTTTTTCCGCATTATCATTGTGTATATATCACCACATGACATTTCTTAACGCCCGTGCCACGCTCTACCGCGCAAGAATTTGGTACGCATGATGGCTGCATAACTCCTCGTGAAAATTTTGCTTACTAGATATCTTAGATTCCAGGAACAAAACCCATGTTCGTGTGCGAAGACCGGATAACTGATTTTCTATCTCTCGCTATACATAAAAGAACCTACAAGGTTCTTTGACGTTGTCAAGAACATGCAGGTGGTGAAACTATTCTTAGCAGCCCTGCTCACTCTTTCACTTGCCGCTATCGTTGAGAAAGTCCAAGAATTATCTAGAGTTGAATATGATATTGAAATAATTGGAGGTGAGTTACAGTCCAATCTAAAATATGCGACGGACTTCAGGATGATCATTCGTCATAACCGGAAACCAGGTGGAACTGCTGGAAATGTCATCGCCAATCGTCTGACAGAAAATGCCAAATTTTCTGTGCTTGTTTTGGAAGCCGGTGGCTCGCACGTTGAGATGAATCCTTGCTATTTCTCTTTTTATATACCCTTGGACGGCAGTGATAATGTCCTCGATGTTGCCGTCCTACTATTTTGCACCCGCTTAACTCCCCATACACCTTACGATTGGAGTTTCACTACGATCCCGCAAGTTGGGCTTAACGGTCGAGAGATTTCGTACTCACGAGGTCATATTTTAGGCGGAAGCAGCTCTGTTAGTGAGTTAATTTACACTATAATAAAATAAAACCGAAGCTGAACGTCTACCAGATTTCATGGGTTATACACGCGGATCAGCAGAGGACTATGATCGATATGCAAGATTGACTGGAGACCCCGGTTGGTCATGGAAGAAGCTACAGCCATACATTCGAAAAGTACGTCTACTGTGTCGCCATTGATATCTGCTTTATTTCTTATCTGGATATTGATATAGAACGAGAGATGGACGGAACCTGCCGATAAACACAATATCACTGGGCAATTCAACCCTGCTGTGCACGGTTTCGTTGGAGTTAATTCTGTCAGCCTTGCTGGGTTCAGCAGCCTATCGATCATCGCGTCATACCAACAACGGCTGAATTTCCCAATGAATTTCATTACAACATTGATGTGAACTTTGGAAGTCAACTCGGTTTTGGTGAGCATCTATATAATTCCTTATTACTTTATTATCCATTCGTACATTATCCGTGTACTAATCCTCTAGGTTGGACGCAGTCTACCATAAAGAATGGAGCGAGAAGTAGCTCTGCAACTTCGTATCTAGCACTGCAGTATGCTAACTGGCGTAATCTTCACGTGGTACTTCATACATAAGTATCTAGAGTATTGCAGACCGGTTCTAAGGAGGGAAAGCCATTAATTGGTGCTGTTGAATTTACGGATGGCGTAGGAGGCAAGCTTAAATTTAAAATGCCATAGCACCACAGGATTTGACATCATGTAGGCTCTTTCTCGCGCGTTAAGCAAGGAAGGAAGTCATTCTATCCGCCAGAAGTATAGGTACACCTCATATACTTCTAAATTCAGGTATAGGAAATTCTAGTCTTCTCTCTCAGCTCGGGATAAAGACTCTTGTAAATCTTCCTTCCGTGGGACAAAACTTATCCGACCACCCAGTTGTCGGTGATAAGTGGACCGTTAATTCCACGGATACATTCGAAAAATTAAATCGGAACGCAACATATGCAACTGAGCAGCTAAAACTGTGGAATATTACTCGCACGGGAACATTGGTAGATGGAACGTTTAATAATATCGGATGGTTGAGGTTACCACATAATTCCTCCATATCCCAACAAGTTTCTAACCCTTCCCCTGGACCACATACGGCGCATTTTGAAATTCTTTTCACGGTATGTTCAGCTGTGGTGGAAAAATTGTGGATGCGTCATACACGATCCTGACACAAAAACAGAATGGAATAACCCGTCCTCCTTTCCCTACGGTGGGGAATTTCTTGGGTGTTTCAGCAGTTTTAGTCTCACCAACTTCACGTCAGTGCATGCTCGACTTCATTTCGACGTATGCTTCATCCTCCTGATCTTGTTTAGGTGGTCATGTGACTATAAATTCAAGCAATCCATTTGACCCGCCTGTCATTAATCCTAACTATCTCACCACAGAGTTTGATATTTTCGCCTTGCAGGAAGGCGTGCGTACTCTTCGAAAATTCATCTCGGCTCCAGCATGGTCCGACTATGTTATTTCCCGGGTCAGCAATGACACAACAGAAGTAGAGGTAGATACATTCATTAGAAATGGAGCAGGGTCCATCTTTCATGCGGTCGGAACCGCCGCTATGTCACCGAAAGGGGCGGAGTACGGCCTTGTGGATCCAGATTTGAAAGTTAAGGGAGTATTTGGGTTGAGAATTGTTGATGCCTCTGTAATTGTAAGTTTTTCTTTCTTGAAGCCAGAGTTTATGCGCTAACCATAATAATTTCTGGTCACTCTATCAAGCCCATTGTTCCTGTAGCACATACACAAGCAGCAACGTACGCTATTGCAGAGAGAGCAGCAGATCTGATTAAAAGTTCTTGGAAATGATTGTGGATTTCCATCAAGGTTTTTTAATATCTAGTTGCGAGTTCCAGATACTCAGATGAGTTTTAGCATCATTAGCAAGTATTCTAAGATAATTACGGTGTCTCGAGATTTGAAAATGGTTATAATGCCTCTATGGGCATTATAAGACCTTAAGGATAAAGGTAAATTAAGATGTATTACGATGGACACAGATTCTTATAACCATTGTAAGAGACCACAACTATTGTTTTAAGGTCTTCAACCTTAGATAAATGGAAGTCGAAATTTAAACCCAATATATGTATAAGTATTATAAATCTTCTCTCAATCCATTCGAGATCTCAAGACACAAACCACGACCGCAATAACAACACAGCTATTTAATAGTCATATCTACCACGTTATGACTCAGCTATGCAAGTACTACTAAACAATTATCTCCGCAGAATAATCCTCAACTTACCGCTCATATATCAGTACAATTTAGCGAAAATCTACATAGCTACCTATATGCGATATTAATATTTGGTATCCACTTTTATTAACCCGTTTTCACTCACTTTTAAAGCTCCTCCTGAACCCCTGCTTCTCCCCACCCCTACCGACTTTTTGGAATATTTGGTTACTACAAACGATTCCATTCCCCATCCATGACTTCTATATTTAGTACTATGCATCTCACCTCACTATTTCGCTACCATTATGCAAATTTTATGCTCAATTGTTTCATATGTTACTGCCTTGATAGCTTTATTATGTGGTCTTTGGCTCAAGAATTTATCTACCTATGTACTTAAGGGCACTGGTTTTGTGTCGTATTAACTGCGTGATTACCTCCAATCTTGTATATTTACCCTTGCTATCATCCCTTCAACATGACTTGTTCAGACGCCGTGCTCTTTTATGCGTTTTGAAAACGCTGGTAGGAGCGTGATAGTGTACAACGGACGAAGCTTGTCGATGAGCCTATGACGGGTTGAATCAGTGAAGGCCTGCGAGATCTGGGTGATCGGAAGCTCGGCAGTGCACGTGTGTCTCTTTTTGAACGTTCTGAGGGCATGCAATTTGGCGGAGGCAACAACTTTCGGTGTGGATTGCCCTACCAGGGGAAGGTATAGGTAAACAAATACAAATCAACTTCGTCGCGACGGGCACGTGCTCCTCTGGCAATTTCTCCGTTCCTCCCCAGTGCCCACTTAGTGCCCACCATCCTTCCTCACGTCCTCTACGTATCATCTACCACTCGTTCACGTCGAAACATACAGCTAAGCTATCGAAATTGCTACTATAGAAATACATAACACTTAAGAAGCAGAACCATGCCACAAGGCGCCGTTACCAAACCCTTCTCCTCGTCGATGCTCGCAACAGCCATTGACTACTTCAAGCCTCGTCGCGCAGAGGCATTGCAATGCATTCGGATCAATGGATTTGGCCTAGTGGTTTCTCTCACTCTCTCGTACCTGCTGCCTGTGCCGTCACTACCGAGTGCGTTGAGGGTTGTAATTGCATCGAGCCACCCAGATCGATGGTCACAGGAGTGGATGTATAAGTGGATGTGCATTCTAGGTGCGCTTATCAATCAGAACTGTTATCCAGAAAAGTATTGTTGACGTCTTTTCCTTACGAAGAAATGGCAGCTGTGACGATGTTTGCGTTCAACGTTCTCGAAGGCGTATACGCCGTGAAATACCCTCGTGCACCTCCTCCGCCTCCACCATCACCCGCAAAGCCAAGAAGTGCAAAAAAAAACCCTGCGAATACACCTCAGCGTGCGTTTAGAGTTCTCTCGCCGAACGTACGTCCCTTCGTCTTCTGCTGTGCTTTCCTTCTTGTAACCCTCGTTCCTTGGCGTTATACAACAGTCAAGCCCTCAGCCCCAAAAACCATTTACCTTTTCGCCTTCAGCCTCTTTCTCAGCTTCATCATTTCCCCTTTCCACGAAATCCACCACGTACCCAGCCTCTCCAGTTTCAACACCATCCCGAGTGGTGCATTATTCTGTACCTCCTTCCTCCTCCCCGAACCCACTTGGCTCATCAGCATCAACTATGTATATGTCGACACCTAGTCCTGTTATCTCTGCATACCGAGGGAAGCATAATAACGGGGTCGGTCGTGAGTTGATTTCAGTCTCAGTTGCAGAAACATAGTCACTAACCAGTCTCGTTATTAGGTGCCTTGGATGGCTCTTATATTGGACTTCTTGCTCCTGAAAAAGAGCCGGAGGATGAAAATGAACACTAGTAACCATTTCTTATTCTGTGGCTGGTATGCAATGAGACGACTTTTATGAATTCTTTGCAATACTTTTGAAGTAATAACATTTTCCGGATCTTCTGGTTCTGACTAGGCTTTTATGCTATGGAAACTTTCGAAGTGTGTAAACCTGTCATATCTATTATTCCTTCGGTTTAGTGCAACTAAGTTAGCGTTCGCTACCAGCTGCGCGCTATTTTTGTCACTTTAGTTTTGACAGAACCATCGTGCTACGCTCTGTGAGTCATGCAGGGTAGAACACGTTACCATACACGCTATCTGCATCGCTTCTCAATGATATGACCACAGGTTCAATCCTTTCTGCGTAGCTCATGCTTCGAGGAAAAAGTGTCGAAACCGGGGAAAGGTTACGATCTGAATCTAAGTACGTTTATTGAGCTGGATGCTTGCTACACCACTCTCTCAAGTCTATTAGATTAGACTGCAAACTTATCGGAGTACCACAGCCCGGTTTGCATTTACATATTCTCGATTGGGGAGCCTGCATTCTCGTTCAATTCTCAGTTGTCCCCTGTGTCTGGTATGTCCGAACTGTCGCAGAAGAACTAGCGTTCCTTCCGGAGGCCGAACAAGTACCTGGATTAGAATTTCGGAGTACTGTCCAATACAGGAAGGGCACCGAATGATAGAGAATCTGAGCAGCAGCATTCAATGCAGAAAGTTGCTGTAAAGAGGACTGCGGACTCCGACAGCGGCGGGATTTTACTGCGTGCATGTCGGAAAAGCTGTCTCGACGAGAATGAAAGCGTTGTGAAATTTACTACCTTTTCAAGAGGATCTTTGCACAAGGCGATGTCTCTGGATCTGTAACCCGTTCGGGCCGACGTAATAGCAACAACATTGTCCTTTATTATTCAAATTTCATAGCCAATATAGAATGAGCCTTTTACGAAAGAAGGTGAAAGCGAAAGCCCTTGAACAACTATAGATACCAAGATTAGGGATCGTGAAATAACTGGTAATCGTAATGCAAAGGAAACCTAGTAGTTATTTTCCGTAAGGGAAAACCTGCGGACACCCCGAGCCTTGCAGCGGCTGGTAGAAGTTGTTTAAATTGGTATTCAAAGCAGTGCGGAGAGGACCCTGAGGATTTGGATAGAGCGAGTGGACTGTCTGCCCAACGAAATTGGTGTATAATAGACAAAATTGCGAGAAATTGGCCGATGTAGGATCCACGACATAGTTTCCGACACCATGGTTGGTGCCCGGTTGAATAGGATGAGCCTGGAAAACCACCCCAATGCCGTCTCCAATCTCATTGATCCCAACGGATCCATTGGCACGATGGAAATCCTTGGGAAACTGGCTATTCTGGAAGAAACCGCGCGCATTCGCCATATTGAGTTGTCCATTGCTTACTCTTCCATCGACGAAGAAGACGACAGGGAAAACGGATTCGGCAAACACAGTGAAGTAGCGAGGAGAGATAAGGGAAAACTCGGGGTTTGTCGCAATCGAATCCTGGATACGATGCCATCTGTACTCGCCTGCAACCGTCAGGTTGTAGTTTCCCGCACCAAACTGGTTGCTATAGGCTTCAAACTACATGACAGGTGAGCATCGAGTATCTTGTCAATGTAGGCCAAGAATATATACCTGTTCGAAGAGTGTCTCGTTGAAATCATGATTATCCCCGAAGAATGCATCGCCTATGAAATGAAACAAGGTCAATATCTACCATGCTTTCAGGTAAATGGAAGGAAATCCCACCTCGAGTCATACTAGCATCGCCTGGCAATGAGAGAGCAATGTAAATCACCTGCATATCAGATGCAATTGAGCTCAGACTTACCTTCGAATACGGCATGTGTGTTTAATCCTCCGACTATGGCAGGCTTAGGAGGATCAGGTCCGGTCTTGGCACTTTTTCCTCCAATGCTCAGGAGATTGGTAAGCATATTGCCATCGACAAGATGAGCGGCATAGGTAACAAAGACAGCGAGGTCGTTTCCCATGTTGAATCCTACGCACAGTATGTTAGATATTCCACATATACAGGAAAAGGAGTAAGTGTACCGTCTTGTACCGCATTAACGATTTGACCAGGAGTTGCAATACCATTGCGGGGAAGCCACTGTAGAGAAAGATGGATTAGTATTGAGACCATGCTCTGACGGTAATCCACGCGTACACCATGAGATGCCAAAGTATTCAAGCCGGGGCATGGCCCACGAATATCACCGGGCTGCATGGGCTTCCAGGGGTGAGCCCAGTCATTGACGAGCTTTACCGATGTATCCTTAGATGGTCCGGGAGCAGGCTCAGCGTCGCGAATTTTCAGCGTAGGAATTATGCGTGCTAGTTCCTGCTCAGAAAGACCAGCAAGTGACCCATAAGCTGGGAACGCCACAGAACCCGTTGCAAGAGTCAGCGCAAGAGTAGCTAAGTGGAATAGGAGGTGCATCTTGACTTCACGAGCAGAGCCTGAAGATGGCAGGTTTCTGTGGAGTCATGTCGTCGATCCTATAGAATTTATAGCCTTGATAGTGATCTCGTTTGCAGGGAAATCTCTCTGATAGGTACCTGCCGGCTGCGGCATAAAGATCAGTCGGCCAGGAAAGCGGGCAACACCATTGCGCAGCCCGTCACTTTACATATTCGTATCGCTTACACGGGGGCAAGATCTGGAGAAAATCAGGAACCTGTGAGGTTTCGAACGTTGAAAGACTCACATGTGGCGCCCAGTCTTCTCAACGTAGAAAGTCTTGCCTAACACGCTCTCCCGGCGCAACAGCATGCCGAGTCGCGCTCTCAAATCATACGGGTACTGCACATGGCATGAGGACAATTCCGAGGACCCCGACAGGTAGTTTAGGCTATATTTAAATAGAAGTTGACCTAATTAACTGAGCATGAGGGTCCAGCAAGTTCTCGGATGCTAAGAACTGCATCTTTTATCTCAATCTGCAGTGATGTTGCGCCTTTCTCGACTGCAAGGGAAATTATCTCCAGGTTACCTTAAAGAGGATAGAACTGCCTCGAAACTGCGGAGAGATTTGTACATTTCCAGTTTTGTCCACTCTGCCGAGTTTGCAGTGTTAATATTCAGTGGACCTTTCGATTTGCTTCTGATAACCGATTAGTTCGCACACCTGTCATGCAATGGTCGATGGACAGTCACCTGTGAATCTGATGAACAACATTGTTGAGAAACAAAAACAAAAACAAGCTCGGCAAAACTTTGACAACTATGCATCCTATTTTAATTTGGGTATGTACGTTTTATTTGTTGGAGTTTGATTCCGAAGGTGTTATGTTCCCGGGCCGATATTAAGTCGGATGTTTAACACAATGTCATTTAAATATGCAGAACTGGGCTTTCATAAAGGATAGTACCAAAATCTTCGAAACACTAGACCAATTGTAACAGCAGAAAAATGTGCTCCTTATTTTTGTAAGGGAAAATCTGCTGACATCCCGAGCCTTGAAACGGCTAGTAGAAAATGTTTAAATTGATTTTCAAGGCGGCATGCAAGGATCCTTTAGAGTTAGGATAGAGCAAGTGGACAGTCTTCTGGACGAAGTTGGTATAAAGCAGGCAAAATTGAGAAAATTTAGCCGACGTGGGATCTAACACATAGTTCCCAGCGCCGTGATTGCTACCCGGTTGAAAGGGATGGGTAAGGAAGAGCTGTGAGATGCTATTTCCGATATCGTCCATGCCAACAGATCTACTAGAGCGATGGAAATCCTTGGAGAACTGGCCATTGTGGAAGAAACTGCGCACGTTGGTGAAGCTGAGTTGACTGTCGCCAATTTGTCTATTGACAAAGAACAAAATGGGAAGACCGATTCCATATATACAGTGAAGTATCGAGGGGAGATCAAAGATAGTTCCGAGCTTGTCGCAATTTAATCCTGGATACAGTGTTATTTCTATTTGGCGCAACAGTCATGTTGTAGTTTCTAGCTCTAAATTGATTGCTGAGGGCTGAGAACTACGTAGCAGATTTGTTGGAGATAATTGCGAGCTAGCCGTGGTACATGGAATGGAAAGGGATAAGTGGCGGCGCAGTATATATCGCACCAGGACTGTTCCCATTCATGTATTTGTTTTATATTCGTACTCAGTCTTGTTTCATTTATTTACTTATAAACAACGTAGCTTACATTTTGTATCTTCGCTCGTTTACACCCTTATAACATTTTGTCCCTTGCTGGGACGTTATTTTAACAAGATTGACAGGTTAGTATCAGCTCCCTTTTCAATATAGACCAAGAATAAAATATACCTGCTTGAAGAGAGTCTCATTGAAGTTGTGATTGTCCCCGAAGAATGCATCAGCTACGAAACAATAGGATGTCAATATCTACTACAGGAATAACAAGTAAATAGAATTTTGACTGCGAGTCATACTGGCATCTCCTAGTAACAGGAAAGAAAGTATATACATAGCACGTGAATATTTACAATCTTCTGAAACATACCTTCAAATATAGCATGTGTATCCAATCCTCTGACTACAGCAGGCTCGGGAGAATCGGATTCAGTTTCTCCGCTCTTTCATACAAGGCTCATGAGTTGGTGAGCATGTTTCCAGTGACGAGAAAAGCAGCATAAATGACAAGATAGCAAGGTCATCCCCCATATTAAATCCTACACATGTTTTAGAAGGCTATTTAGAAAATAATAAAATAAAATCTATCGACCATCTTGAATTGCATTCAAAATTTTTCCAGGGGTTGCAATACCGTTGCGAGGAAGCCACTATAAAATTAAAATGATTAGTACTGAAGCCGTGCTCGAACATTAATTCAAACGTACATCATGAGATGCTAAAGTAATCAAGCTGGGGCAAGGATCGCGAATATCACCGGGTTGCAAAAGCTCCCAAGGGTGAGCCCTGTCATGGACGAGCTTTGTCAACGTATTCTTCAATGGCTCAGGCGCAGGTTCAACCGTGCGAATGTTAAGCGTAGGAATGATGTGTGCTAGCTCACCTTGGGAGACCCCAGCGAGAGAGCCATAAGCCGGGAATGACATGACATCCGTTGCAAGGGCTAGAACAAGAGTAGCAAACTTGAAGAGACGCATCCTCACTTCAGGAGTAGAACTGAGAGTAGAATGCCTATGCTGGGCTATTTCCTAAATTCTATCGATTTATAGCGTTGAGAACAATAGTCTTCCAGCCAAATCCGCTTGGAAGGTACTTGCTACTGCGTCATAATGCTCCAATTGGCGAGGAAAGCAGCGAAAGCTGTTGCGCAGCACCTTAGTCTTCCCCTCCCTTACGCCAGGTCGTCTGAGAGAGAGAAAAAATCAGAAGCCTAAAATTTTATGACTTTGAAAGACCCACGCTTCTATTCTTCTCGAAGTAGAAAACCTTGCGTTTAGATTTTACCGGCACGACAGCTTGTCCCAATGGCTTCACATCACATAGTGAATATATAATTCGCCATCAAATGTGATTGAGTCGAGATGCCGAATCTTCAACACGAAGACCAGAGAATTCAAGCAGTCGAGCAACAAGATATGAATTCCTAATGTCTAGCCTGGGAGCTACTCAATCGAACTCCAGAGCCAGTACATAATAGATATTCGCGCCGTACAATAAAGGCAGAAAAATGTACCTACAGTGATTTAAAGTACTGGCAGCGTGATAAATCCTAAAAGAACATTTTGAATCAGTGAAATATTTCTCCATGGAGTAGAACCGTTCTTCATTGGGTCTTAATTGGTAAGGGTGACAACCTACCAGTTGGTAATCAGTCCTGTGACTAAAAGAAATAACAATAGCGACTGCGCCAACTCGTCCGCGTTGGGCGCTTTGAATCGAGATAAAAAGGGTTTGTCGGTTGTCACGCGCAGCCAGGCTATGAACTGTCGATGACATAGTAGCGAGGGTGATAATGACTTGGCGGCGGCGTTCACAACGGAAGCAGTGTTACATGGAGCGCCGCAGTCAGGTTTAATCATTGATGGATGTCAGTTATGTTCCTGGCGAAATTTATGTCTATTTTAATTGAACGTTCTTGGCAATCAGTCTCTATCACGTGGCACAAGGATCATAACAACGCCGGTCCTGTAGGCTCCCGACAAATTCCTACAGGTACGCCCTTTCCAACTTTTCTGTACTTATGTTTTGACTGATGACCTAAATCCATTCGAAGTCAGGACATTATTGAGTTGCGTGAGGTGAGCGTCATGAAATCCATCAATTGATGCACGTGACGATTTTGGCATCGTCGTCATTCTTCTCCCGCGTTGTTTTGCTTTCCCATGACCTTGCTCTTTTTTGCTGGCATTCCTCTTGATTTGAAGCGTGGATATAGCAGAGGAGCGAAATACAACACAAGAGATCCCCTTCGGAGGAAGAATCTTGCGATTCCATGGATTTAGCACCGAATGGGGAGACTGAGGGACTTGTGTCGCAAACACACGATGCGCAGTTAAATCCAGGGGCAATAGACTACGAAATGAAGACGGGGATGATACAGGACTCGAGTCTTTTCAGCGGAGTTTTCGGTGAAAATGGGGCGAGTCAGGAAGCTGCAGAGGTCGACTCGGTGGCCAGGGATACTGCGATGGAGGAAGATGAGCAGCCAACGACGAGTACGAGCACAAGTCTGACGAAAAGGAAGCGGGCCAAGAAAGATCAGGGTGCAGGCACTGCACGGAAGTTGAAACGCTTGAAAAATTCCGAAGATGTGCAAGGTGCTACGGACATGGATGCTTCTGAACAGCCCAATGACACGGAACTAATCCCTGTGAAGACACGTAAAACCCGCGGCAGGAAAAAAGATAGTAGGTGCATTCAGTCTTTTGTTATGTGCCACATTTAAGAACGCGTATGCTATCGCTTTCTAGAACTACCACTCGCTGACGGACAAGCTGAATGGATAGTAGTACCGCCTGCAAGATCTGAAGTTCGGGCGACGAAGGATAAGCACACACGAGCGCTGAAGCCTAGAATCTGGTCTAGTGTGAGTTAAAGCCATCTACCAATGGGTACTCTGCTTACAATCTTTGCTTCAAAGAGTAGAGATGATCTTGTCTCCATCTTGCCAGAGCTATCTCCCCACAAATGCATTAACAGCATATCTTGGGTACTTTCGGAAGTTCCGATGGTCCTTCTTGAGGACAAAGGCACTATTGGTGTTTCAGTGAGCCAGAATAACATCAAGCACTCGATCGAGCTGACCATGTGCGTTCGACTCGCTACGCACTATTGCTCCTTCTGACAACACGCTATTTAGGGTACGAGATTTCATCTGCACCGTTGCCGGCTTGCGCAAGCCCGAACCCGCACCAGATATGGTCCCGGACGATGAGAAATGCGATTATTGCTCGAGCGTTCGACTAGAGCATCAACATGACGTGCAGAAGAGCACACTTACTGTTGAGGAGGCTCGGCTTATAACTTCGCCGCTAGCGTTCATCAACGCCCAACTCTCCACGAGAAGTGTCTCACCGGAGCAAGTTCATGACCTCCTTGCGCGGGCTTCATCGCAACTGAACATTCCTCCTCCCTTCGCGCATTTGACTCCCTCGCCTCCAAAAGCCAGCCCATCTACTGAAAGTGGGTTGACTGGAGCTTTTGCTCGATGTTCATGCACGCGGATGTCGTTCATCCCTGGATGTTTACGTTGCAACAATATGGACGTCGACATCGATGCCCACGTGTTGTCCAGCCCTAAAACCAAAGCCGCTTCGGCTCCGGATCCTCCCATTCGCGCACCTCCTCGTTCCACAGTCGCTTTTTCGCCGGAACCAGTCGCACGTGTCGGTGTATGTAAATTGTCTTTGCTACGACAGTCCGTCAAGCTTCGGGATGTGATGCGTGCCGCTACTGTTGACGACCCATCACCCACCCTTCGTGGGGAAGTTCCGCAGCCACAAGAAGAGGTAGCACGAGAAAAGGCAGCCTACGCCCGAAAGGCCTCAGCTTCGATGGTCGATGAAAATATTCCGTCTGTATTGCCGGAAGAGATCCAAATCTTGCTGGATGCATATGTCCAGGGCACCCCTCTCATCCTCGTCGCCTCCCGGCCATTCTTCCAAGAAAAATGGGCCATGTCGCTCTCATCGGAGTACGCTTACGTGTATCTGGGATTTTTTAGGATCTCCCATGCCCTGGTCAGCCCTTCGCGTTTCGCTCGCTGTCGGTGTCGTTATGCTCACATTGCTGCAGGAGAAACGCCTCATGCCCTCGCGCGATCCACAAGAGAGTGACGAGGCCCCATCCCTTTCTGACTTAGTGAGTGGGCGTGTAGAATGGCGCTTCCACCTGCAATGGATTCCAGGAGGCGAAGAATACCTGGTCGAACCCGAATCCCCTGCCTTACTCTCCAAACCGTGGTGGGCACCCAAA
Source organism: Nidularia sp. FH-822889 (assembly GCA_036937115.1). Classification (NCBI taxonomy): domain Eukaryota; kingdom Fungi; phylum Basidiomycota; class Agaricomycetes; order Agaricales; family Nidulariaceae; genus Nidularia; species Nidularia sp. FH-822889. The sequence continues at coordinate 26,423 of JASFDF010000077.1, forward strand.
TCCACACCCGCGAATCCCTCCGATTCCGGCTGCGTCTCTGGCTGCGAATCCACGCTTCGATACCTCCGTGCCCGCCGGCTGCACCCCAATTACCCGCAGAGGCATCGGCGTCTGGACGAGCTGTTCCACAGCCTATTACCCATGCAGCTGCTGTCCCCGTTGGGGTGCATGGTCGCAGACGAGGCGTTCCCTCGCGGGTGGTTCTGCGAAGAGTGTGGACGGCTTGGGTTCCAGGAGTTTTTGAGGCATCGGCGGTGTGCGAGTGCGGTGTGTAAGGTTCGTGTGAGAATATATTCTGCCATGAACTCTTGTTAATGATGAGGGTGTAGGACAAACCCCCGGCGGTTGGCTACGCGCACGAGCTATCGCGCCTGCGCGATCCACAGCAGACGCTGCCTCTGTCGCTGCCGTACAACGTGTACGAGAAGCGCTATTGGAACGCGAAAGTAGCGATATGGCGTGACGGGATGCGCACGCTCACGTACAGTAATACCTCAGAGCACGGAGCTATCGTGCTCAAGCATATCTTCACGTGCAATATCGCCTCATTGCAAGTACCGGCGAGTGCCCTCCTAAGAGGCCTGCAGTTGGATGTTCCGCTGCGACGCAAGAAGGCGGATATCAGTAAGTTTATGGAGCCTCTCTCGACGATCGTTTGTGCAGTAGCTGACTCTCCTTTGTTGTTTTCCATAGGTACTCCATATTTCACCTATAGCGTATCTTCCCCGCGCAGAGGTGCGGATGGCGACGCCATTGCGTGGAAGAATGCCCCTGACGTAGTTCGTAAAGCGAAAGACCTGCTCCTCGCGCGCGCGAGCAGTTATGGGGAGTCTAAGGACAGCGAGGATTTTGGGGTCAATCAGATGACCATCCTTGCGTGGGTGACATCTGGAACCAGGAAGGTGTGTATTTAAACTTTTTGGCATTAAATCTCCGTGCATTGCCGTCTTTGCTCACGGATTTGCAGGGAATCGATCTCTTAAAGGCGAGCAAGCACCCCGTGCTGCTCATGTGCTTGGGGTGCGACGTCAATGTGACGATTAAGCGCAAGTCAAAGCCCGTTCTGTTGAAGTTGAAAGTGGAACCTTCTGAGCCGGAGGCATTACTGCCTATGGAAGATGGCGAATGTTCTTCTACTACCGGTGGTAATGTCGAAGCTATGGACGAGGAGGCCCAGGAAAGCATCGATGTAGCTCGAGACGGACCGGCTTTAGTAGGCGCAGATGCCCATACCACCAGAGATTCTGGGGCTATTATCGTACCCTCACATGAGGAACCGCCTGCAGATAATGCAGCGGTTGGATTTGCCCAAGCCGATACTCCAGCCGTGCAAAGGGCCCGAGAGGGGGCGGCTTCTGGAGACGCGGATGCTCCGGGGACTGCCAATGGGAATCCTGCGGCTCCTACCAAGTTACCGCCAGAGAAACCCCTTACGGAGAATGTGGTGGTCCACCTTATCCATGGCGATGTGCTAATACTGTCAGGCGATGACTTTTCGGTGAGTTAGTTCTGCTTCGAGTTGTGTGATGTTTCTTAGCGGTTGTCCTGTTGCAGTATTCTCTGAAACGTTCGGGGACGTCCATTGGTAAGTTCCTACACCCCATATACTTGCTCGTAACCAAATTTACTATGCTCTGCAGTCTTGATAGGTTCACACATAGCAGACGCCGCGTAAGAGTTTCCTTCTCTTGACTTAAGCGCCCGCCCGAGGCCGGTATCGCGTAAAACGGGGGGCTTCCCTTACTCCCCATGCACCACACGCGGCGCGGCACTCCAGTAGACATTTGGACTGAGGGGCAGTATGTACTGTAGCGAGTTCGACGTAGAAATTACCACACTTGTATAGCGCTCTATTTGGAGAAATTCAGCGCGTAGTGACCCGAAGCAGAAGTGGGGACGTTGTTGTCTCCCTGTCAACCTCCGACACCATGAGCACCAGCGCGAATACTGGCAATGAGCACGTCCCGCCCGCTAAACCGCAGTGGGGACGAGGTAAGGCCTCTCTGCTCACATAAATAGCCCCGCAACTGATGTCCTGGCTCCCCCAGTCCTGATTTGTGGGGGAACAGACTGGTAGGCACAGGCGCACACACTTTCTCACAGTCGTGAAACTCAACCAACTCGTTCATTTCCTCTTCTACAATGTTCACAGGCCGAAACTAGGGCGCAAAGAGCGTGGGGGGGCTGCTCAACTGGAGCCAGAAGGGCCAATGTGAGTACAGTTCTTCCAGAGGTCAATGTTGAATTTCGAACTCACTATTCTGACCGCAATCCCCACCATCCCGGACACGACGCAGAAATCCGGACCTCCTCGAGCCCCACATCCTGCGTTCGCTCGTCAACGTCAAGGCCGTTTCCATCCACACGTCGTGCAATGGCTGCCACTTCGTAGTGCTCGACCTCGACGGCGACGCGTGGTTGTTTGGCCGCAACGGCTCGTCCTGCCTTGGCGTCAGCGGCATCGAGTACGTCTCAGAGAACGCGCCCAAGCTGGTTAGACCCGCTGAGCTGGGAGCACCCAAGGGTACAAAGTTCGTTCACGCTGCTTGTGGGAGGAACCACACGTTATTGGTCGGAAGTGACGGCACCGTGTGGTCGGCTGGCGCGAACAACTTGGGCCAGGTGCGTTATCTACGGGCCCTTCACTCTTGATTCCTCTCCTTTGACCTTCTCTCTTGACTGAATAGTGTGGGCACTCCGTCTGCCCCGAAATCTCCTCGTTTAAGGCAGTTAATGTCACCCATCACGGCAACAAGGAACACGTCGTCCAAGTTTCAGCAGGAATAACGTTCTCCATCGCGCTCACCGATACAGGAAAAGGTCCTTCCATCTTCCCTATACCCCCCCTATTCTCTAATTCAAAGAATCTTGGTAGTGTTCTCCTTCGGCAGTGCCGAGAAAGGGCAACTGGGCAATGGGACGACCGGCGAGCGCATAATAACAGGGAACAAGACCGGCTACGACGTCGAGTCTACGCCCAGTTGAGCCTTCGCCCTTCCTTCTTCCAAGCGCGGTGACTAACGAAAACGGCAGTTTACGTCAAGGAGCTGGACGGAAAGAAGATCGTGCAGATCGTGTCCGGACCCCAGCACAGCCTGGCATTGGATGATACGGGGTGCGTGTGGTATTCTCAGCTCAGAAGCCCCGTGTAGGCTATTCATATCTTTCTTCCCCGCGCGTCAGGCTTGTGTATGTGTGGGGATATAATGGGTACTGCCGTCTAGGCTTGGGCAACCAGGTCGACGCACTTAAACCCAAAGTCGTTCCTCAGGTGAGCCGCGCGTTGAGACAATTCAATTCCGTGCCGATGCTGATAGTGGTACCTGTAGTTCGCTGGGCCAAATGAGGCTACGATGGGAGCTGCTGTTGTTGCGGGGCCGTCGAATAGCGTGGTGGTTGATAGGCAAGGGATGTATTGGATGGCTGGGAAGGTATGCTTTGTTGTTGCTCTAGCACCGTCTTCGGTCAGTTTATGTTTTGTCCAGTGGAAAAATAGTGGAGAGGGTAATGCTATGCGCCACATTTGACTGAAAACCACTCATTGTTTGATAAGGCTCCTCTGGATCTCCCTACTCAACTTTCCGCTTCATGCAAGACATCATGTGAGCTCGTCGCTGATCTTCTCTAACTCTCACTAATTGTATACAATCAGGGGGTGTAAAATTGTTGTCACTCGTTCCGGAGGCGTGACCCACTGGCTCACCACACCCGACGACGAAAGCAGTGTCATGACTGTCTGCTGGGGGCAAAACGCCGCCAATGGTGCGCCTTCCTCTCCTTTGTCCTTTGTACCTTGCATCTCAAGCTATTTTCAGGGGAGTTGGGGCTGGGCCCTGAAGAGCCCAAGAGCTCTACCAAGCCCGTGAGGAACAATCCCCTTAATGGGATCGATGTCATTGAGTATGCCTTTTTCTACGGTCTACATTCACTGCCCTTGACTCATCACGTTCGATAGCATCGCTGCGGGTCAGAACACCACGGTCCTGCTGGCCAAGCCCAACGATAAGATGGCGGACCTCCCAAGACACCCATTAGATGTTGGTGCGCCGGAGCAGTGTGTCAAATGCGGGAAGGATGATGGGGACCCGTTGGAATGCGACAAGGTAAGCCATCGCCCCTTCCTCCCACGCGGACGAAAGCGTTGACAGCCCTCTCTCCCATCCGCAGTGCGACGCCCCCTATCATCTAGGGTGCCTCGACCCGCCCCTTGACGCCGTCCCCGACGGCGAGTGGTTCTGCCCAGAATGCACGGACGATCCCGGAGCACCTGTTGGTGCATGGGCCACCCCTGGGCGGAAGAAAGGCAAGGCAACCAAGTCCAGGAAGAAGGCTGCGTCGCCCACGCCTGAGCCTGAGCCCGAGCCAACGGAGGGTGGAAGCAAGCGGAAGGCGTCGGCAAAGACGAAAGCTGGTGGTCTGTGCTCACCTTTATCCCCAGCTGTGGCATTTGCTAATGGTTGAGGTAATTTTAGCATCCAAAAAGAAGAAGCAATAAGCTTTCGGCCCGTTGTTCTCTATAGTTCATTTCGAAAATATCCCCATGTGTGACACTGCTATAGTTAAAGAGTCATGGTCTATGATATATTGTAGTGCCTTTTGTGAATATATTTATGGCTTGTTTATCGGTTTATTTTGAATATATGTACACCACCTCTATGTGCGTCAAGGGCGAATGATTTGCGCAAGCAAGAGCTATTTCACCTTCTTTGAACTCTTTCTATAACTGGGATATGTATCAGGTGCTTTCATGAAGCTCGTTTGATGTTTATAACTTCACTCCTGCTACTTGCCTGCTTCATAAAATCAATCATACGGCTAAATGGTCAAATTTCGTTCCAGGCAAGACATTCGTCTTCTAAATAATAAATGTGAAGCTGAAAGACTACCAAATAGCAGTTGAAGACTGTTACTTCCAGTCGTTCTTAATAAGATCAGCGGCGCGTTCTGCGACCAAGTAAATTGGCCCATGAGTATGAGCGCACGGCACGTATGTCTAAGTAACATCATCTTCGCGTCAGTGTGGACATTTGAACGCAAATGAGTCTTACCAGGACTGATCCATCAACAACTCTTAACCCATCGACTCCTTTCACTTTTAAATCTGGATCCACTACACCCCACTTTGCGCCTTTCGGCGACATAGCTGCGGTCCCTACAATGTGAAGACCGACCGTAGCCGTATTCCTGACCAACGTCGCTATCTCACTGTCGGTGTTTGCGGTCGCTAAGTCTCCATATGGGCCAGAGAGATAACCTTTAAATGCATTGCTACTCGCGAACTGTTTTGCTAATTTGACGCTCTCGACGAGTGTGAAAATATCGAAGGGAGTGCTGATGGAATTCCCGTCAATAAGAGGCTTCGAAAATGGATTGGACGAAGATAATTTGATTGTACCACCTGCAACGGCGTCAGTGATCAATTAAAACGCTAACTTAAACCAGAGCTTACGCGACGTTGGAGATATAAGACCTGTGAGGATTGTAAAGAAGTGTCCAGTGGACGGCGAAGGCGTAGTAGCAAGATAAAGATCCAGTATTATTTTTCAGTTAGCAAGTCAGTTACGAGAGACGGACAACTACCAAGAATAGAAATTCCATATGTGCTGCTCGAAGGCCAGCCGATGGATCCTCTACACTACCGAAGATGGTTGCATTTTTTGGAAGCCTTAGATAACCATACTGATTAGCAAAAGGATATACGAGTGGTCCAGTCCTTTTTGGCTCCACTGCGCAACTGCGGCGTTTAGAAGAGAGGAATTTCGAAAGAGATCGTCCAAAGAGCTACCAGCAACTGAATAGATATTGGGCTGCAAGATGTGGTCACTGTAATTTTTCCCCACGGATGGGTTGTTCACGAGTGTCTTGACTCCAACAACATCAAGGTCTGATTGGTCGCCGATTCCAGAGAGCTGAAGAATGACGGGACTGCCAATTGAGCCAGCAGATAGAATCACTTCCTTTATTGCAGTAACAGTATACCGAGTAACTAAATAAAGGGAGGGTCAATATCCGATAGCATAACAATAATACATATGCATACCTCCTTCATTAACCGCAAATTGGACAGTCCGAAAAGAGGGGACTCCTTTTAACGACCCATCCTTTATCAGCTTCGTGACTTGAGCATTTATTAAAACGTCAAGATTTGGACGATTTATGGCAGGCTGCAGGTATGCTGTCGCAGAGCTGCTTCTGGTTCCATTTCCGATCGCCGCAAGTAGCCAGCCTAGGATGCAAGTCGTGAGATAACATTATTCAATTATCATGAAATCATTCATACCGATACCGAGAACATCTCCCCCACTTGTGTCATCTGTGTAGGGGAACTGTACAGAGAGTTCCCGAGTTGTCTCTATGACTCGAGAATCGCTAGTGACAGGATACCCCGATACGCTAACTGAAACTGCACCATGAAAACCATGGAGAGCAGGATTCACTTCGCCAGTGACATTGTGTTTGTCTGCGGAAGGCACGAATTTCTCGTTCTGGGTTAATAATCCAGCGTGAGAGGGACAGTCCATGTCAAGGTTTACTATAGCGTACTCACTTTCTGGATGTATTTCCTAATACTGTTCCAGGCCCAACCTTTTTCACCAGTGATCGCTGCATAACGATCCCAGTCGTCTGAGGACCCATGGGAATAGGTCATATAATCTGGAGAGAGAATGGATGGAGCCGATATTCTTGTTCAAACACGAGCGTAGTGGCAACAGGTGGGAACGTACTAATAGAGCTGCTTCCGCCAAGTAATCTACCCCTTGGATATGGAATAGCTCGTCCATTAAGCCCAGCTTGGGATGTTGTCGTGTAATTCCAGTCATATATTGTGTTAGTAAGAGTGGGTGCTAAAAACGGGGCTTCAGATCCGAGAACGCCCTCATTTCTATTACAAGGGAATAGGAATGCTATTAGGCAAGCTGGGCACTATTCATACAGAGAATATGCTTACGATACACCTGCTTCAAGAACTAAAACAGAGATACTACTATTTTCTGTCAATCGGGCCGCAACGACATTGCCAGCTGTTCCAGCTACGAATAATTGCGTCAAATCAAGCCACTTTAAAGTGTACATGGAAAGTGTGGAAACAGCGTACCGCCAATGACGATATAGTCATATGTCGTCTTTCTGAGCTGCGAAGGTTCGTTGTACAACCTTGCAAAAGCAGACGAAGCAAGAGCAACTAGGATTGTCCTGGACCACTGCCTCATGAAATATACGCGTGCGTGGAGGTTTCCAGGTTATATTTGCTAATAGATGAGGTAGCCTTGGAACTGGGCAAGTGGAGGTGATTAAGGCGGTCATATCTATACCTCACAGGCTTTATCGACCTTAACCCTCCCTATCTGAGACAGTGCACTTCGCCCCTGTTATTGTAGTTGGCAGATCACCGATGCAGACCTATACAAGCCCACGCAATGATGTGTGGCTGCATTACCTTTTCCAGACATTTTGATGTTGACCCCTGAGTGACACGAGAAGAGCGGGAATGGGATTGGGCCATAACAACGAAAAAGTGGAATCGGAGCTCCAATTAGTGGGATATAAGTCTTCGTTAGTGGGATTGAAGTTTTAGTTAGTGGGACGGCTGAAGTCCCATTGTATGCCGAAGGTGTGGCTGCCGGAATGCCACTGAAGCGGTATTTTAAGACATTTTTCCAATATAAAGACTATTTGTTGATGATACACCTATACTTGTCCTTCAGATCGCTAGGTACTTACCTTAGGAGAGAAGATACTCGAAACAGCGACAGTCCGTCCAAAAGCAATCAAGTAAATTAATGATCTGGTTAACAGCGCAAGTAGGTACCTATGAAGTGGCCTATGCCCCATCACCCTCGTAGAACCACCTGTCCCTCAAGGTTGTCTTCTTTTCTTGACTGGCTAGGTATTGACAACCTTCGTTTCCGCTTGCTTGTGTTTCAGATCGACGGTGCGTGTGCTTTTACGATGAGAAATGGGGCTTAGCACTCAGTGACTACTGAACGGCTAATAATTTTAAGTCAGGGTGAGCCGGCACTGTGAAGCCGAAGCTTTGCGGAGTTATAATGCAGTCGAAACACGCTGCCCTGCCGAACCCACTATTGTAAGTCAATCCCACTATCTGAGTATAATCCCACTATCTATATATTTATACTGTAATCCCATTCCCACTACTCTCATATATCCTCTGCCAATTAGTTTATCAGCATGTTAAAAATGAACTCTAAACCATTACCTTCTCACCTTACATTACATGTAATAATTTATAATTTTAATAGGCATTTAAGTCAGTTTCCACAAGGGACCTTGTGCAAACAGAATAGCTTGAGAAGGCACAGTTGAATTGCTCATGATGGATAGTGTGCTAATGCATGATTATCATGATGTCATCAGATTTGGGGTGAAACCATGTTAGTATGTAGGGGACCTTGCATATTGCATAATGCATCAATTTTGCTAGTTGATATTTAGCTGAGTCATGCATTATTACATGCAAAATTTACCATTTCTATGCCCTTTCTTTGCAACTTTTACTCACTATCACAAACTAAATAAGAAGTAGGGACATTGTTGTGTCTTTTCTGATGTGTATTTGTGTGCAACTGTACTAAATAAGATATCTACCAGTTCTTTGTACACCACATTTAAGTTTTTCAAATATCATTTGACCACATCAGTTTTCTGAAATTGTTTTTTGCAGAATCTTACATAAATACTGTACATAATCAGGAACTGGAAACCTGATTAAAACATTTGTATAAAATCATAAAGTGCTTGCAAGACAATAAAACTCTTATGCATTGGAAGTTGCATCCATGTCTAGCATGTAAAACCATTTTAAAACTGTATACTCTCCCATTACTTGCAAAATCAAAACTTGTGAATAAGCCCAATCATCCATTTGTATTGCTCTCAGCATCTGCACTATCCATAGTATCCTCAAACTAACTTTGAATTCTATGATTTGAGGCACTGGCCTGTATGTACATCAAGATCTGCTATGATGAATGTTATATTTAACCCAGAGATAGGTGCATTTATTTCATAGCCTTTTTAGAGGCCCATATCTTGAGGTCTGCAGTCAATACTCTTCTTGCCAGCATCAAAGAGAGGTTTGTGCAAACTTCTCTGTATTTTTCAATGTTTAAGAGAGAATGAATACATAATATTGATTTTTATAGTTGCACCACTATTGCTCCAGAAGCTCTGTTGAGGCAAAATAAGATGTTTCAAATGTCAAAAGAAGTAATTTCCTAATTTAATCATAATATTTCACAGAACCATCAAAGCTATGTCTTATACATGCCTACTAATTTTCAAAGCTTCAGAGTAATATCCAAGGAAGATATGATATAATTATTGAGAAGAAAGCAGAAGTTGATCATCTTCTAATCACCAGAGCTGACCCTGAGCTGTTACAAGTGGGGCTCTATGACTTCAAAATTGTATTGATACCATAGTAGTTGGCTTCCCAGTCAAGGTGCAGAAACAGGCTTTCTGCAGTATTTAATTCACTGCTCTTCTAATTCTTATTCTAAAATTCTCAAAATCTTGCATAAAAAAAGAACTATGCTGAGCAGCTTACATAGTTAGGAATGTGTCACAAATATTAAGTAATCTATACTTTGAGCTAACATGATCAGGTTCCCCATTGGAGATAGTACATCCAGAGAGTATTTACAATTGGCACTTCATACACATGCCTATGACAACCCATAACTCCTTAAACCCCATGGCTTTTTAGGTCCACTAACATGGTTGGCTGGCATGTTGAACACATAGCTCATAAGTCAGTGATAGTCTATAGCCAATAGCCCATTAAAAGCAAATCCTAGAGCTTTTAGTTACATATTGCTAGCACCAGGGTACCTAACAATAGCCCAAACACTTAGAAGTTGCATGTAAGGGACATATGGACATATTGATCTGTCACAGGAATTTTTTCTAACCATCCATTTGTTTGTTGATATCTCTTCCCTGTGGCTCTAAATCCTCTGAAAGTCATTGTGTATAGTTCTGTTTATGTTCATGTCTTGTATGGTTGCTCTTATATAATACAGCCTAAGATACCCTTGGATGAAGACCCTACAAGCATTAAAAGAGTGCTGGTTCTAGGAGAATGGGGATCATTCAACCATCAGCTCTGACTGGAACAAATTAAACTATGAAGAACACTAATTTCACTGGCTTTTCTATCATGCTTATTATGTATTTTCTTGTAATTTGACTGTAATAGCTGAAGAGCAATTTGGGCATTTAATTTGAACTTTCTATGATTGTTCTTCAAACTATTTTTGGAACACTCTGAAAGTCCATACACTCTGGTACCCCATACCATCAGACAGGAATGGAGGGCTATGTGTTATGGGGGTGTTGACTGTATACTAGGCATCTAGCTTAAAAATGACCTCATGAATGCAGAACAGGTAGTGTACAGAGGACTAACTTTAGTTAAAACTTTGATTGATGTCAAAATACCCCCTCTTCAAAGAACATTTGCATTATCAGCAAATCAACTGTACTGGTAAAAATTATTCACATTGAAAAGAATTAGCACCTCAGCTACATCCCATCAACTGCAGCATACTTCATGACCAACCATTTTCTAACCCATATGTCCTGTAATTTGTAAATGAAGAAGTTCTGTAGGATATACCAACTATGCCAAATAGGTGCTTATTTAAAACAGGTGGCACATCCTACAAAACTTCTTCAGTAGACAAATTTAAATCTCCTACATAGTTGGAGATGTGTGAGAAGTTGTGCTATTCAAGGAAGATAGTTAGATTCACATGCTGAGGCTGAGCTTGAAGGCACCATTTGTTCAGCAACAGTCACATTACCCTGAAGTTGCTACAGCAGTTAAGCCTTTGTTATAGGTTCAAGACAAAGTTCATTGGTTCAGGGTTCTGGGTTCAGTCTAGCAGTGGTGAAACCACATGCTAGGTTCTTGGGTTCAGGATAAGACAGGCTTCCTATAGTTAAGGTTGGCTGTCTATAACTATTACTACTGTTGGCTAGTCCAAATATAGCTACTCATGTGATACATGTTCTAAATTAAAAAAAAGATGTTGCATAGTGGATTACTTGTATAGGAAATTTGTAACAGAAGTTGTGCAAGGCTATTATGGCAGACAGTAATTATTGTATCTAATAGATTGAACAACCATTTCAGTGTTGATATTGCTGTATGCATCATTTCTGCTGCTTTTGATGGAGCAGACATAAACACTGCAGCAAGTGCCTTAAGCAAGAACCTGCAGATAAATAACATGGAGGGGCTCTAGATATGTAAATAAATGGTGAGATTTGATAGAGCACTTATTGGTAATCCATCTTGATTAGGTCTGCCCCCCGTTCTGCCAATAAATAAATTGGGCCCTGAGTATGTGCACTGGGGAGGAAGGGCTGAATAAGTACAATATTAGCATCATAATATATATTAGCTCTTCTCTTGACAGAATAATTTGAAAGCTCACCAAGACAGAGCCATCCACTACCCTCAAACCATGAACTCCTTTCACCTTCAAATCTGAATTTACTACACCCCAGTTGGCTTTCTTTGATGACATGGCAGCAGTTCCAACAGGATGGAAGACAGAGGATGCAGTATTTCTAACTGCTTCCTCTATCTCAGTGTCTGTTTGTGCATCAGCAAAATTCCCATAAGGACCAATTACATAATCCTTCCATGTAGAAGCAGCAGTAAATCGTCTACCCGCCTTAACACTTTCGACAGCAGTGAATATATCAAATGAGGTATTCATGAAGTTGGGGTCGATGAGAGGTTGATCAAAAGCATTAGAAGAAGATATCTTAATAGATCCGCCTACAGAGAGAGATTTTATTAGAACAATTGCTATCATCATATTGACTGCAATCAAAACTTACGAGATGTTGGAGAAGTTACAGAAGACACAATAGCCATGAAATTTCCGCTCGGTGGTTCCGGGTTTGCAGAGTCCTTCATAAAGATAATATTATGTGAGCCACAGTGCATAACATTCTATTTTAAAACGAATACTAACCCCGAACAGCATTTCAAAGTGAGCAGCGTGCGGGCCAGCAGAAGGGTCGGAGACGTTATTGAAAATGCTAGCATTTATCGGAAGCCTGAACCACCCAATCTGGCTCACAATTGGATACACCAGCGGTCCTGTTTTGTTTTGCATCCATTGTGTGAGAGCATCGTTAAACAAAGTTGGTTCTCGGATGACATCGTCGAGTGTATCGTTGCTCGCGACGCTAAATACACTTGTTATGAAAGGATGGTCTGAGAGATTTTTACCAACCGAGGGATTTTGAACGATCGTGCGGATCCCGAATGGCTGCAAATCTGCAGAGTCTCCAATGCCAGACAATTGAAGAATGATTGGACTTCCGACTGATCCAGCACAGAGAATAACCTCATGCGAAGCATTGATGACATATTTGGGAGCTGAATCAATACTAAGAGGTTGTAAACGAGTGGAAATTAAAATGGCTTACTTTCGTCCTTTTCCGCAAACTGAACGGAGAGAAATGATGGAACCCCCTTGACAATCCCAGTTTGTAAGAGCTTGGTGACTTGGGTATTAAGAACGACATCAAGATTTGGACGATTTATAGCTGGCTTTAAATAAGCAGTCGAAGAGCTGCTTCTGGTTCCATTTCCAATTGAGGATTGTGTCCATCCTATACAGCAATTATTCGATCTTCAGATACTTCGTAGTGATTCAAAGAATTTCAGGGTTGACATGAAACATACATACCGATGCCAATAATATCGCTACCTCCACCCGTGTCTTTCTTAAATGGAAATTCCTCAGGTAACTCTTGAGTTGTAGCTGCAACAAGAGCGTCTACTACGACTGGAAATCCGCTTAAGCTGACTGAAACTGCGCCATGATATCCATGAATAGCTGGGTCGAATTCTCCAGTGATGTTGCGATTGTTGACTGGAGGCACAAATTTTTCGGTCTGGACAGAAAATACCAGTTAGTCCTAAGTAATCATTTACAATGGATCGTATTCACCTTCTGGATGTACTTTTTGATACTATCCCAACTCCATCCCTGGTCCTCTGACACGGCAGCATATCTGTCCCAGTCGTCGGAGGAGCCATGAGAATAGATCATATAATCTACAATCTGCAATAAATTCTTCAGAGAACTTCAGATAGGCATTATATCACTTGCTGATTGAACTCGATCCTCCGAGCAGCTTCCCTCTCGGGTAAGGTACGATTCTTCCATTATACCCCGCTTGGGGGATCGTCGTATAGTTCCAATCATACGCCGTATTTCCTAGAGTAACGCACAAAAGAGGTACCTCTGATGGCAAAACGTCTTCATCACTGGAAGACAAAAAAGGTTAGGGATGAAGGGTCTCATGTGAAGAATGAAAATTCATACGAGATCCCGGCCTCCAACACTAGAACAGAAATATGCGGATCCTCTGACAATCGCTCTGCAACAACATTTCCTGCGGTGCCAGCTGAAATAAGGCATCAATAGAAATGGAAGCGAAGGTGACAATAATGCATTAATTACCGCCAACTATAATATAGTCGTATGTTGTTGTTCGTAGTTGTGATGGATAGGCATAGATTTTTCCAAAGGACGAAGGTATGACACTGGCCAAGAGAATGCTCTTGAAAATATCTCTGAGAAACATGTCAGCGTTATCTGAGCGATCGACGAAGTTGAGGAAAATAGGAAATGAAAAGTATGACTTTATATCCAAGATCGAATACATATCGGCATGGCGCAGTGGGAGAAAGCAAAAAACGACATCCGCAAGATCGCATTTCATTGGTAGATTCCTGCGTCTTTCCACCGAATCCGGCGGAGATACATCCATAAATACAGGGGCTTAGTGACCGGGTTCGGGCAGGGAAAGGCATAGGTAAGTCGCGGGGTCACATTTAGCTACAGACCACAGATAATCAAGCCATCTCGGGCATGATATGACCAATGCCGATGAACACTGTCGAAGAAAAGAAGCCATATGGTGACTTGAACCTTATTGCTAGTTAGCATTCATGTATTATGCCGATTGGTTTTCTTGTTCGTTCTGAACAATCAGACGCTAGATAGCAGCAAGATTCGCATGAAAGAAATATGAATCCGTTTCCGAAACACGGGCCTTGGTCAGCCAACACCACGCCTCGCAGAGAAAGCGCCTGTTCCTTCAAACGCAGTGGTCCACAAGATGCTGCCTCCGCTTGTCAACAACGCCCACCATACAAGTGAAATGATGCGAATAGCGAAGCCATAGCAGTTTTCATTACGATTGGAAAGGTCGAAGGGGAAGGAAGCAATTCAGCAGGATTGATCGAATATTCATGATGTCCAGAAGCACTGCACGCCTGAGCGCTTACCAGTGAGAAGTTATTTGGCTTGTTCCAGTTTCCAGTAAGGATTAACGACCTCTGACAGAGTTATTCCATTTCTCAAACTGGAGTCAGCTGTGCAGGTTTCATCCATTCTCGCTCCCCGGACATCCATTCTTCGCCTCCACCGCTCCATGCCGCCTAACCCGTTCACCGCGCTCACAGCGTCCACCAGCCATCTCGGCTCCTGGCCTCCAGCCACTCGGGGACTTAAGCCTATTTCTCAATGACGAAGTTGCAGTCGAGTAGCATGGACTCAGAACTCCAAAACCCTTACTAAGTCCCACGAGATCAAAACCCACCCACTCCAGAGTCTAGTGAGTTATGACAGACCAGGAAGCTCCTAGGATCCCATCAAAACAAGTGCCCCTGCCCATCGACCAGTCCTCCGAAGTAGCATGTAAGCGCCTTCAGCTTGTTCCCCATCCACTCCTCCTCGATCTCAATGTGTTCCTTCTGCTTTTCACTCTCTCCGTTCGCATCCCCGTCCCCGGTAGTGTTCCCGTCTTCTGGTAACAACGCACACACTTCCTCCAGCCGAGTATTCCGTGGGAGATAGAACGCGACGTTTGGCGTAATACGGCGCGTGAGGTCGAACAGCTGCGGGCCTGGGATAGGCTGGATGAAGGCTAGGGAATATGAGGGATGCAGTGAATCGTCGAGTGGTGTTGGAGTTGGGGGTAGGTCAGGTGAAGGGGTTGAACTGTGGGGATCGTTTCTGGGTACGGAGGAGGAAGGAAGAGTTGTATTCGGCGTGGTACCGTTCGCTAACGGCTTTGTGGGCGAATCAAGCGCCCCAGAAAGGTATGATGGGCCGCCCCATGGTGGACTAAGAAATACAACATCAATGTTGCGCTTGCTTTGGTTCGTGGAAGAGGGCAGAGTGAGGTAGGAGTTGACAAATGATATGTAGTCCGTCAATATAAACTCGATTCGATCCGAAACGCCGTAGATCTGGGCATTGTGTCGCGCCAGCGCAAGGCGGGTGGGTGACGTGTCGAGGGCGATAACTGCGCTCAGCAACAGGGTTTAGCTGCCATGGTTCCTAAAGGCCATAAAGAGTAACGCACCCCTCTGACAAGTTTTGGCGAACGCGATGGCGTTCCCTCCGACACCGCAGAAGGCATCCAGGATCGTATCGCATCTACAGCGCTCTGCGATCTGGTCGGCGACGAGCTCCGGGGTGACACTGAACCAGCCTTCTTCATCGAGCAGGCATCCTGGAGGCGTAGAGTATAATGAGAAGAAGCGTATGCGCTGAGAGAAATCTACAGCCCAGCGTTGGATTCACGAGTGGCTGCACGGCAAGAAAAATTCACGCACATTTCTGCAGATGTTCAGGAAGCTGAGAGGCATCCGTGCAATGGGGAACAAGGCTGCTCGCGTCATATTTATTTATCCATTGCGATCCTCGCTTTCCTGGAACAACACTGCTACTAGCCGTCGAAGCCACAGCTTCTCCGCTATTTGTTTTCCTCTTTTTCGAAGTCGGTTCAGAGGAACCATCTGGGGTTTGTACCTGCTCTGCAGTAGATGAAGACTCCGCCTTGAATGCCTCCCGAACGAATCTTGATAATCCTCCAAGGCCTCCTCCAGTTCCCTTACGCTTGCCCATGATGAAGTTGGAGGTTTAAAACGAACATTGTGCTTGCAAGATTCGGCGTAGAAACCGAGGCCACGTGGCGGCGGGGACCGATGGCTCATTTCTCTACTCTGATCAGCTCGGATCAAATTGGTCCCTTTCCCACACCAAGCGGTTCACTTCTGGACCTGACCCCACCAGAGCTTTCGAAGCGGGAGCTGACGGCAGTAGTCGCAGTGGACGAAAAGCGGTTGCCAACTGCAGCCGTTAATGGGAGTTGACAAATGCATACATAGTCGGATCAGAAACCGTGGAATGTCAGATGCATCTCTGAAATTATAGTGATTTGTGGCGAAAGCTCGGTAAAAATACGTTGAAGCCGATACAGACACAAAAACTTACAGCCAAATTTGCGGGTTACCTTCGAATGAGTTTTTGAATCCGGTCATAGGATGTTACGTTTTCTACCTTGGGTTTCAGGTTTGCGCTTCTATTGATATTATACTTTCTGATTATTGGCAAGTCCTCCGGCTATTTTCCTTTGTGCAATGTTCATTTAAACACAGTTGAAACTTCACCGAAAAAAATATATCGGCAAGGATCGAACCCACGACGGCTTGTCGTAAACATCCTGTGTGTTGATCGGCCAAGACGTTTTACATTTTCAATTTGGCATAAATTCGAACCCGACGGTGTAGGTATTGGCCGCGTACAAACTCATGAAGGAAAAGTCCGTCACTTTGTAGTTCCGACAAGCCTTGGTTGGGCAGGGTTCGGGACATTCACACACTTTCATTTCTTGCATGACAACCTCTTCTGCTCCTCTGGCATGACAAAAAACATCACATCATCTCCTAATGTCAGTCATTTGAACGTCAAATTCATGTTATGGTACAGGACGGGGGCAATGACGAGTTGGTAGAATGCGGCCTGTGAGTTCAGTTCATCGTACGATCTTTAAGTAACGATTATCCTGACATCAGTCTGTAAATTTTTTTGTTGAGCAGTTACCGGATTGAGGTATGAATATCTGCGATTCTGGAAGTTCAGCATCTGATTTATGGTAAGTAAGTACCTCGAGCCGTCCCCACATGAGTATGCGCCATGAAATACGATCTCATGAAATAATGTATGGAACTTATAGATTCTTGATGTGTAAGCTCTTTGCATAGTTCTGCTCTCAAGTTCCCTATCTGAGCGGTCGCTAAAGGCAGGTTCCAAAGCCTTCATGCAACCCCTTACGATTTTCAACATAAGACGCCAAGGCCCTCGAGGCTCCACACTTTAATGACCCTCTTCCCCAGTCAAAGGTGTACAGGATGCAAGCGATCAGGATTATCGGATGGCTCATGATCGTGTCTTGCACTGCGTTGCTTTTACGCTATGGTTAGTCTAGGCAGGATACTCGCCTGGAGGCATCGATCGCGATGTCTATCTAGTATCCTCTTCAGTTTCCTGCGCGCTACCCAGAATATGATCACGCCCCTCCACCTTTCAGCAGGTCAACTCGGGATCCGTAAGTGTTATTATATAAACTTTTGGTTTCAGCTTTGCTGGGTTTTCAAATGGCCTTCGCTTAAACTATTCTGCCGATTCTATTTCTTCTATTCAAGTGTTCAGCTAATCGTCGTCCTCGAATTAGGCTCGTCCACCGACAGGATCTACTAGACCTTCAATTTCAGATCTCCGAATAGTACGTACTTTGCCTTGCCTCGTATATTATTTCTCTAATTAAGCGTTCTATACGTCTTAGTACGACATAAGTAAGCCAAATTCAGGCCCTTCACCTCGGACCCTATCAGATGTATCTTCATCCAACCAGCTAGCCCAGTCCCGATGTCTCCTTCCCCGGCTCGTCCATGTCTGCCTAGGATGTGCCGATGTCCCATCTACCAGCGCGATTGCGATCCTAAATTCCAATAATGACCTCCTAGCAAATCGGAACTCAATGCCTTGCAGTATAGCAATACGATCTCGAATTCCAATAGCGCCTTCCTAGTAAATCGGAACCCAACACCGTGCAGTGCAGCATTATGAGTCCGCATTCGATTCAACCATCGTGATCACTCCCTTTGCTTTGTGGTAGTTGCTATTCCTGGGTGTCACGCCGCTTCCTCCGCTTCTCCTCGTCATAGTCCTGGATTTCTTCCCCAACGACGGTGGCCCAGGAGGCAATCGCCTTCATCGAAGATGCGAATGCTTAATCCCGTCGTATGGCCCTTCCGTGGCTTGCTTATCTCAGGCCGCTCTATCACCCACCCGATACATATCCAAGCTCTCCGTCGACGTCGTATAACGCAAGTTGCGCCCCATCCCCTTTTGCTCTGCGCACTTCCGCCTCGTTTCCCCTAGACTGCAATCCTAGCGTCGACATGACCAAGAACGCTAATGAACGAGCGTCTGCCCATTTCGAAAGACAACATGTTCCGTGGCAACGAGGTACTCGTATTTTATGCTATGGTATTCCACTCTGTGAAGCCTAGATCTGCTAGAAAGATAATCGAGGTCGATGAACTTTGATTCCTGAAGCATCGTGGATGATTCGGCCACGCACCATGTATCCCGGCTTCGGTCTTGGCGAGGTCGTTCATATGCCATTCGTTTACTAACCGATTTAGCGTAAGCAAGGTTGTTTAGTTATCGTTATGGGCAGCAACACTGTCTGCTGATGATACACATTTAGCTCGACATAGCGGGAAGCGATTCGAACGGCACAAGAAAAAAAAGAAAGAATATATCAATTTATGATATCCCCTTGCGCGGCCCGATCACTCCGAACACTCGCACCTTCAGGCTGCATAGTGCACTATGCAAAGTACTTTTGATCTCTGTCAGATCCTGGACATCATGAGGGCTAACGCGGACGACTGTGACTCTAGATTCTGACCTCTTTCAGATTTATTGATGATGTCTGACGCGGTCCAGAGATCAAGTTTCTGAGGCTCACCAGCTTTCCGGGTACGCCTTAAAATTATTTTAGTGGTCGTCATTGTCATTAGAGATCAATATGCTATAGTAAGTAGCGTGTTCCTTATACTTCTTACTTGTGATCATCATCTTCCGTACCCTTCGCAGTGGTGAAAATAGCTTGGAGCTACTAGACACGTACGGGAAATACTACGTTGTCAATCGCCTCGAGTCAGTTCTCCACCAGACCATATAACAATACATGCAGTTCACAGCTGTCGGTCCTACTAATCAATTAAGGGAATGTTCCTTCTCTGGGTTGACCTCCGGTCTCATCTATATGGAGGAATTGAGGAATCTCAGGATCCAAGGCAATCGCTGACTGCACTATTGAAGACCATCGGCTTTTATAATATGTAAATGTGTTGATACTGATTTTTTTGAAATTATTTTATTTTGAGTTCAGTCTATGTTGCACTTGGAGAGAAGGATTCCTGCTGCCAGAATATCACTGCGTGCGTGCGCAACATTGAACCATTTATCGTGGTATCCTTCTCACGGAAGCAATCCCGTGAGTTGCGCAATGTGGTAGGAAACCTTCGCTGAACGTCGTCTGTGTGCGAAGAACTGATAAGAACCTGCGGTGCTACCTCGTCCACAATGTATATTCATCGAAGTCGCACGTTCATATTGGTCCAAAATAGACTATGTCATACTTGATATCAACAGGTTAGGGTAATGATTATCTTTCATTTCTGGACCTGGGAAAATAATTTACCCAGGAAACTATATAAAACCCAAATGGCGGATTAAGACTTCTGCATCGATTTCTGTTGCATTCATCCAAGACGAACAGATTGGGCAATCCTTTTGTTCTTTTTACAAGTTGAAAAAAGTGTTACTGAGATACTTCAGCATGTGAAAAATAAATAATGTGGTCGATTCTCCCTATAGATTATTCCAGCCTTAGCTTGGATCTGATGAACGTTATAATCGATGGACCAGGAGAGTATGAAGCACACTATACTCTTTACTTTTTCATTGCAGCAGGAATATGGCGCGCTGAGAGATGAATGCGAGTATATTAATAATTTTCCTATCAGGCATTTCGACCGCCCATTATCGAAGAGCAAGTACATAATCCATTAGGAATAGGTACTTTGTTGATATCTCGCCAATTCCGTGTCGATGATCCGTTGATCCGTCGACTTACTACAAAACACGCTACGCCTCCGACGCTTCTCCCTAGCCCTTACACATTCTGGTAGCAACGAGCCAAGCGAACTCGCAGAGCCTCGGCAGATACATATGCAACATTTCTACATGAAGCCAACGTTGTCAGCACGACCTTCAAAATACACTGAGCTCTATCCTCCGGCGGATTCAACGAAGGCGACGCTCCGATCTCGCATCAGTCATATAAGGCTACATATATTTCAAGGCAAGACCCAGTTTGATCCCTATCAAATCGTAAAGAAATTTATCGCTTTGAAGCTGTTTCACCACGCAAACACTACTGATACTTACTTGTCTCCCTTAGGTAGACTTAAAATGACGAAGACAGTCATTTAGATACTTACGGAGACTGGCAAACATTAAACATTAGTAGCACAATCCAGGAAAGTGAAACATATCCTTTCAGGCTAATACGGGCTTCCCGGATTGTCGTATCAGGTTAAATAGTCTTTTATTCAACCATAGGCCAAGTACGGCCCTGCTAATGTACAATTTCAGTTTGATCCTAACAAACGGTGAGATAGAGCATCTAGTAGTCATCGCAATCCAACCCATAATATATATGCCACCCAAGAGAAGAACGAAACCGAATAAGATAAAGAGATAATGCGTTTAGGTCGTCATGAAGATTCTAATAATCGTATCGCATCGTGAACGGAGCTATCGATTGTGGTGTTCCACGACCACTCCCAGTTCTTCGTAAATGTCTGGCTGAGCATTTGAAGATTGCCCCGCAACTGGTCGCCACTCTGCGCATTAAAGTCCACGCCGTCAACATTCATCGTGAAATACAAGCCATTCAGCCGAGCCTTCTCGTGAACTTTCTGAGCTATCGGCCGCCGCACGTAGTCGTAAACACTTAGCGCACGGGCGATCGTTTCGCGCGTGGTCGAAGGGTGACCAAGGACTGTAGCCAGAATATACGCATCCTAAGGCCAGAATGGATCAATTCCAAGCAAACTTCAGATGCCAAACACCAGCATACCTCAATGGCTTGGCCTGCGCCCGAGCCCTGATGTGGAGCGGCTGCGTGGGCCTACAACATACATGGTCAATTCGCCTCCAATCTAAAAGTGGCACAAAGACTTACTGCATCCCCAATAATAGCTACGCGCCCTGACGCAAAGGTTCCAAGGGGCTTGACGGTGTGAATGGCCCATCGCAACGGCCTATCCACGCACTGGCAGGATATATTTAATCGAAAGGGACGAAATAGGAACAAATAGAGGACGTACGTCTACCAGTGCCCTCACTTCAGGCTCCCAGTTATTAAACATCCCGACGAACTCGGAGCTGTCTGCGGTTGACACCCAAGGTCCGTTAAACTTGGTGTTCTCGAGATGGTGTTGGGACTTGAAGGCAACGAAGTTAATCATCTTCCCGTGGGATATGGGATACGCAATTATGTACTATATCAAGAGAATAGTCAGTGGCGGTAGTCACGAGCATGCGATTTTATACTTACACCATTTTTACCCAAATACTAAAGGTAGTCGTTATGAGCATAAGAGCAGTCGTTAATAGCAATATTAATTCACCTGTGTGGGCTGTGTGAATACTCGGTGATCGGGGCATCGCGCCCGGAGACGTTCGGCAGGAATGAGGGTGCGGTAGGCATTTGTACCGCACCACACCGGCTCAATACAGGACATGACAGCAGAAGCTTCTGCCTGCCTGCCTTCTGAATGGGATCGGCGGGCTATTTCGGTTAACATGGACTGGCGAACTGCAGACTTGAGACCATCGGCCCCAATCAGTATATCGCACGATGATACTGTCCCGTCTTCAAAATGTAGCTCAATGGGCCCCGAGCGTCTCTGGGAATATGAACGGATTCGTTTCGAGCAATAGATCCTATGAGACCTGGGTAATTTTTTGAGGAGGGCATGTTGAAAATCCGCCCGGTGGAAGGTCATTAAGTTTCCTGCACAGTATGAAGTATGTTAGTCCAAATGAGGTGAAGGAAGCCCGCAAGTCCTTACCTTTCGTGATTAGAGTGTAAAAGTCAAGCCCATGTGGCTGGTCGCTCTTCCTGTACCTGAACGCAGTCACTGATCGTGGAACAATTGCAATCAGTGCTGCTTCTACCATACGATAACGCCCAGACGTACCTGGGCCTTCCTTGGGTTTGATTTCAGTTGCTCGGAGTAAATCCGCCTCTAGGCCAAGCTTTCTAATGATGCTCCAAGGACCTAGGTCATGCATAATGTGATATTGAGAGCGACATTCGTCTGGTACAGTCGAAAATACTTACGAGGGAATATGCCGATACCTGCACCCATTTCAGCGAGTTTTTCTGCGCTTTCATAGATGGTGACATCGATGTCAGGATATTGAGAGAGGGCAACTGCAGAATGGAACATTAATAAGATGCCGATGGCGAGAACATATTTATGATTAATTACCTGCAGTAGTTAGTCCTCCAATTCCAGCACCACTAAGGACGACACATCGTAAGATCGCAGTGTAGGAACACTATTAGCGTACTGCATACCAAATAGCGACCCTAAACTTCTTCGTGTGGCTCATGCTGTTAGGTCGAGATGGTGAATGGAAGGACGAGGGCCTGAATGTCAAACTAACGCTTGTGTCGAGAAGTAGACACAGAAGTAAGGAAAGGGAGTAGAATCGAGACGGTCATTTTGAACAAATTTTGACTCAGAGAAAGACACGGTTGGACCGGACTACGCGTATGGAGGAGGAGGAACCTCCAACCGAGAATCTGTGACATGCGAGATCTGAGTGAGGAGATGTTTGGTTCAGATAAGGAGCGCCCGATTTCTTCCCACGATTTAGTCGCGCCTAACCTTTGCTCAAGTTGGGAGACCAACTGGACACCTCAGAGGAAGCAAAAAATTGAGAAGAAGTCAACTGACCATATTGTGAGCTTCATCTACCACTTTTCTGCAAGCCGTGATATCTGAGCTTCGGCGAGGCACACGGAGGAAATAGACGGCCTCTTGAGGTTTAACGGCCTTTTCAAGAAATTAAGTACAGCTTGTGTGTTCTTGTCTACCGCTTTTTCGATCTTGAGGGTCCATGACGCCTTCAGAGATTTCCCTCGTCTCATAGTCGCTTTCTCTCGAGCACCTACGCATTCTTGTGGACATAAATTTCAAACAAGTATCCCGATTTTGCACTAGAGAAATCTAAATTAAATAAGTAGCAGCGGGAAGTTTTGTGTAAATATGAAATTATATCATAGCAACCAATTTATTTTGTATGTTCTCTTTGTTCCATGAAACATGCTTGTTGTCCGAAGCAGATATAGTGCTTGTCTCCCAATTATCTCCAGTTCGGCTGAACTCTTGCAGAATATAACTCGGTATGTCTTTCAGAGACTTGCCTCTTGCCTCCTGCTAGCCACCGACGTTTTCAGGCCCACTGCGCCTAAGCCAGTCTAAGCATTCGCGTGGTAGTAACCAGGCCCTGACCTCCTCTGGTTACATCCAAATGAAACGGCCTTCTTCGCTCGTACTGCAAGGTTCCCACGCGCCACCACCCAGGAATCGGGCGGGAAATAAGCTCTCGCGCAGGTCATGACGCATTGGCTCCGGATTTCCATGAACTAACTGTGCCCTGTGCACGGGCGACCGAATCTGACCTCCGATAAGTGTGGCAGATTCTGCGGCGCGACGGCAGATACAGCTCAAGTAAAGATACTGCTCTCGATGATGAGCGGAAGCAGATCGATAAGATTGGGTAAGCTAGGCGTGATAATCACGGCATCTTTAGAATCAGCCGGCTGGCCCAGACTCTGGCGGCAAAGGTGCTGTTTTCCCACACATTAACTTCCGGGCACGAGATGGAAAGCGGCGCGGCTTGAAGATGTCCTTGTCAACGACGACGTCTTTCACGTATTTTTTCAACAGCTAACCTCAATGGATTCGAACGACGTTACCAAGGCCACCATGACCGTAAACTGCATTACTTACTTATTACTGCATACGCATGCCGATTCCGAGCTCACGGCGAAACTCAGGGCTTCTCGATGGATGTGTTGATTCAGCATTGGTTCGGCGATTGGCGAGCAAGAGGACACCAACGTCCAACGGCAAGAGTACCTGCTCTTAGAACTTCCTGATAAACTGTATAGCTCTATACCCCCTTTCATATCTCGCGCTGGCTTCTGCAATTTCTTGCGTTGCCGTCTGCGCTTTTAACGGCCGGTAATTTCGAATAAACATAGTGCGCGTAGGCTGCCCAGCGATGCCGTTAGTAATATCACCACCACCAGTTGAGCAGTAGCAGTCTTCTAGAAAAGTTTCAGATAAGTGTCACTTTCTGATATCCACGACCGTGGCTGATGAGCAAGAAATTGTTCATAGTAGCTACCCAGACATATCTAATATGGGACATTCTCCTCAGTTGGAAAGACGAAGTCCACTCTATTGGGTGTACGTTGTTTTCGCACTTCTAAATCTCCTTCATTTTCTCACTCAAGAATCACGCTGCCCGCCTGCCCTGGCGTGAGCCCACGAAGTGGGTCTTCCTTTTCACAAGATACTTCACAGTGTTCTCCCAGGGATACACTTCAATGTGTGCAATCTGAGGCCTAGACTCTGAAAAATGTCATAAAATAGACACACCGTCACCTTAAACCTGAAACTTATTCCTGGTGCGTGTGCCGAAGACGTTTGCCGCCCAATAAATACACTGCAAATGGCCTGCGCAGCCGTTCTGATAACAAGCACAGAAGCCTCTCCTTATGCTACGTGGTCCGTTCTCTTCTCAATTTAATTTAATTCTTGCGTTTTACGCGCGAGAGTTGCTGATTGATCTATTGACCTCCGATTCGCAGCCTATGCAGTGTATATCAAAAGTCGGAAAGTAGCCATAGCCATGTGGGTGCTGCTGGCCCTTCAGATATTTGCCACGCCTATCTTCGTCATTCTAACGCGGTCTAAAAGCTTCGTTATTGCCTGCATCCAGAAATTCGACCTTAGGAGGCGATCCTTGTCGGGTTCGTTCCGAGTGCCGAAGGATTCCTGAACATTGCTGCTTGCTTATTGTGTACCTTCATCCTTTATTTGCAGAGTAGCTATTTTGCCGCAATTTACGACTTTGAGTCTGACTAACATGATATTTTTTTCGGGCGTAGACACGACTTGGGAAGGATCCTCGTCGTTTCCAGGCTAGTTCGCGAAGATGTCATCCTGGTCTCCGCACTGGGCAAGACCGACCTTAACAGCAAATCTTTTTCGCAGGAAAAGCATAAATGATGATACCTTTCGAGGTATCCCACTGCGCGGATTACCTTGATCTATCTATTAACGGCCCTATCCATTTTTTTGTTCGTTTACATCGGGTTGTAGTAAGTAGGGTTCCGTTCATATCTCTTTTTTTCGTGCCGTATCGCTTTTGCCTCTCTTGTCTCTGTTGCATAGCTGACTTCAAATACATCATCACAGCTGGATCATATCAATATGCCCATCCATCGTGAGTAGGAAGTCCTTCCGATATCTTCTTTGATTCGGGCACTTAGAAGCTGATACATTTTATTTTTGAACTCCAGGCGTGTAGAGTTGTAATCGCCTTGCAGCGGTGGAAGGAGCCTGAACTCCGATTTCCTACTAGTTCTATGTCTCAGAGATGATTTTTCTACCCCTGCTGCCCAAGGGGAATAACCGACATACCTCGTACTGCGGTCCGACACATCTCTTGTGACAGTATGTCCGCTGATAGCATGGTACATTTCATTATTCCTTGATCTATTATGGGAACTAGCATATATTTCTAGCTGTCCCTTTTAAATCAAGCTGCTCTCCAAAATCCAGGAGGTCCTGCTATTATTTGTATCAATCGCTCAGGGGATGTTTCTGTATTTTATCATCAGGCATTTTATTTACACTCTAATGGTATATTCCGGCTGTCTCTATTCAATTTAACTTGATTATTTTCGTCTTCTCGACAATGCCCACTCGACGGATGTCCAGAGCGTAAATCCGATTGAGGCGTGCCTGCTCTCCTCGAGCTCCGTCAGATTCCGCCCCAACCGTCTGTAATCTCTCCTGTTACCTCACATCGACCAGCCTGAAGAATGACTTATGATCACGTTGATCCCTAATCAAACAAGTCCGGGAAGTATGGTCTGTATCTCCAGAAAGACAAATTTACAAGGGGATGAAGAATCCTCAGTACCCCTAAATGCCTGTCTGAATCCCCACGAGGCCTTCCAAAGCTGGTGATTAGAGAAGTGGAAGCTTACATATGTCAGCACCCACTTGGAAGTCTCCGCATATCTTCTCTGTGTCACATGACAATTCCTGACGTCTGGAATTAGCCAAGTGGATGTGCCAAATCCGTCTGTGGCCCCTACTCCGTCCATGAACACAAGTCACACCTCTTTTCAGACTCGGGGAACATCAACCCCGAGGCTTGTTCACCTGGATATCTAAAAGTTCTCCCACCCCGATCAGGACGTACGTCGTGCGCCAAAGCGCCCACAGCACTCCGCCACAATCGTGCGACTCGTGGTGCGCGCAAAGCGCTGTTCCAAACCCATGACAACACACGCATGGGCCGTAGACATGGTCCTGCACAATAAAGGCGAGTATCATCGCTGCTCCAGTCCAGCAGTCTGTCATTAGAAGAAAGGAATACTGAAGAACAAAGAAGGGTATGAACGAAACAAGCACATAGACTACCACCCGAATATCAGATCCGACACCTGTCCCAACACTCCCTTACTCGGTGTGTTTGTAGTGGAGGCCGCAATCGCTGGCCCTGGTGCGCTCGCACCTGCATTACTGGCCCCCCAGCCTGCCTGCGCTTGCGGCGTTGCTGGCTTCGATTGGGCGCCTGTTTTCCTGAAGGCTGACGTAGAGGGAGCTAGCTTGATTGGCGTGCCAACCGTAGGCACATTCGCGTTTGTAAGCACCGACGAGGCAGGCTCATCGATCGCCATGGCGTTGCTAGGTAAACTAGCATCGGAATGGGAAGCGATGAAGCTATTGCGCGTGACGGGCTGCCCGAGCACGGCTTCAGCTTGTGCTGGATCCTGAGCATCGACAGATAGATAATTAATATACGGTGTTCCGTAGATAAGATACTCGGAGCACATACCGCCCACTTGGCACCAATCATCCAACATCCCCCCAGCACCTCCCCATTTTTTCGCACGGCTCTCATCGCATCGGCGGGATCCCTGTACCCGATCCTGAAGCAATTGAGGATTTCGGTATTGCTCTCTGGATCCGTAGATTCTCCCAGCGATCGGAAGTACTCGACAGTCACGCTGTACTTGTCCGACGGGTAACCGAAGACGATGATATACAACGTCTGCGAAACCTGCGGCAAGGACGGTGCGTGAGTGTGGCGTCGTGAAAACTGGGACTTATCAAGAGTGGAATTCTGCGTCGTGACTTAAGAGAGCCGAACGAGCGGAGAAAGTGTGGCACACGCACTTTGGGCTGATAGCGAGTAGGCGAGTCGACGTGGATCTCGTTGGGAATATCATTAATAGAGCTAGTGGGTGGCGCATCTTCATCTGCCAACGTCTGCCGCTGTCTGCAGTTGTTTTAAACATAGAAAAGTGTAGGTGGCCCCAAAAGACACACCTCGTGCTTTGGAACATAGAATCCATCCCGAAGTCAGAGGCAGAACCTCGGGATAGAACATGGTTCATCTTTGCTTTCGTCTGCACAACAGGAACTTCATCGACGCGTTGGCCTCCCTGTGGCGTCTGTAGTTCTCGACACGGTCAGCATGAGAGATTGTTCGAAATGAAACACGTACATTGCTTTGGGAGGCGGACTACCATGAATAGAGATGAGCCGGCGGGTTTTGTTTAACCTGGAACACGTACCATTAGGTACCCAGGCTGGTAGTGGCTTCTCGATTGAGAAAGGCTGTCACCGAAGGGCGCTGTCAATGAGCCAACATGGCCTGTGCTGGTGCTTCCTCTGGGGTTCAAGTTTGGGCTATGGTGCGTCGCAGAAGATGTAGACATCCCCGCCACGGTGAATTGGGAGTTGTACATTGTCGTGAAAAGGAGAAGAAGGGGGAGGGGGGAGGAAAAGGAGAGTGACGGTGGAATAAAGCCAGAAAGACAACGCGCACGCTTCAACTGACGCTTCCGTAATGTTTGCAAGAGAAGCTTTAGCCAAGCATGCACAGGTGCTTGCACTGACAAGGGCTGGGCACAGCCACAGGCAGTGATCGATCAACAATTGCCGCTAATCCGACTCCGAAGCCTTGCTCCATTACTCCGCAATACAATGTTTACCCGCATCCAGTGAAATCCAATCGTTAATATGCCCGAAGACCGAAAATGAGCAGAGGAGCTATATAATAATAAATTTAATACCATATACCGGCCTTAACTCGGCATGCAATAATAACTTGAATACAGCAGAGAGTTTGTGCACCAACACACCGTGTGAGATTTCGTTGCACTTCTCACCTCAGGTGTTATTTTTGTTGCGCTGTGCAGCGGCAAGCAGACCCTATCTCACACGGAAAAATAACCTCAACGTTGTTCGCAATACATCTCAACATTGGAGGGCAGAAATGAGCTGAAAATATACAAGCACTTAGATGCATATGTATGCGACCTGTATATAGTTCTCCTCTACTCTGTAAAGCCTTCTTTAAAATAACGTTACTGCGTGCTAAAAATATCACACTAGATATGTGGTGCAACGGAAAAATACACGGTGCGCAAAGTTCAAACTCTGATAAAATCTCATGCTTTGCTCTTTGTACATGCACTGTATATAGCGAAAGGCGGCTACGAAACCGAGGAAAATGCAACTAAATCATTCCACATTAAATCATTAAAATGAAAACAAATTAATCAACTCGTCCATTACCGAACTTAGGTTCGACCTAAGCCTTAAGTTAAATGCAATAAAATGAAAAACCTCGAAAAAGAACAATGTAAACGAGGAAGACCAAAACACTACTGGACAAGATATTTCTGGAACCACTGAACCGTTTGGTCGAATGCCTTTTCAAATCCCTCCTTGACCTCGGGTATGGAAAGATTAGGACGTACAGCAAACCCATGAACGGTACCTGATGTTTCGATCCGCTGTATAAACAACATCTTTCACGTTGAGAAGTAACTCTCTTACCTTTATAATCCTTGAATTCGAATTCCGGACCATCTGATTTCTCTTTACGCATCGCCATAGTAGCCTCCGTCTCTCGACGCTTTTTTGTGGGAAAAGATTCATCATCTATCCATTATGGTGAGCATTTATACGCCCAGGTAACGCGACCTACGCATACCTTCCGCGCAAACCCAAGCAGAGGGCACCCTAATAGCCGATATAGTTTCTTGTGAAAGTAGCCCGGGGTGGCATATGACAACGCAGTCGACTAACTCCGTTGTTCCCAGCCGAGCCGCTGCGGACCCTCCAAAGCAGTATCTGGAATTTTTATTATGAAGGAGGGGTTATTATAGATACCAAGGAACAACTCACCCTACAGCCCCAAGCCTTTTATATCCTTTCTCGCTCTTCACGTGTTCGATGAACTAACAAAGAATATTGGTTAGCCAAGTTGAACACAGTCAACTGCAACAGGACTCACATTGCGAATCCTTGCATCAACAACAGATGATCTGTTTCTCAAGAGCAAAGGGATGCTCGGCAAAACTGCAAATATGAGTTTCACCCATTCCCAATATGACCGCTTAACACCCGCTCTATCGGGAAGTTTGAGCTGATCAACTTTAAAAATGGGCTTTCCTGTACCACATATCTATTGTTCAGAATGCTATAGACAAGGATAACACCACACATACCATCAAAAATGTCGGGCACCCAGACGTCACACGAGAGCCGCTCTGCGAGTCTGTCAGCGAGAATCTTCGAGTTCTTGAGGGGGAGTCCGAATACGTCTGTCAGGAGTATAATTGTGTAGTCTTTAGATGGTTCAGGTCCAGCTGCGAAGTAAGACCCGTCGATGCTCAGAGTGCCAGTGGGTTCACCGGACAGCACAACACCTTTTGTACAATCAGGACAGGACATTTGGAACGGAGAAGTCGACGAGAAGCAACGAATCGAGCCTAGAGATGAATCTGGTATTAAATGTGTGACGGGGGAAAACGAGCTCAAAGTGCTGTCCGTAGAACGGCTACAAGTTATTATAGTCGCCGTACAGTCGTGAGATAAGACCACCCGATCGTGATGTTTGAATAGTAGGGAAATATATTCACCGGTTTCTCAGGCGCACATGCTTACGGAAAACATTTCTTCTTGCGTGGCTTCCGAGTCTTTTGACTAGATGGGCACAACAAAGTTCCCCATCAGGGTAAAATTTGGTCTGGAATAATCCATAAATGAACAACTTGCAGAACGGAAGTTTGAATGTAATTGCGCGCCTGCTAATCTATTGTTTCAGCAGTACCAGGTCATTGCGTATGCAAGCGGCAGAATGGCATCCTCGGGTTGATCCCCGATTACTAATTGGAAATGACAAATAGGAAGAGGTTTCACGTGAGCCAAGACCGAAATGGTAATGCGGCCTCGCAGGAGGCGGGCAGTGGGCGCTAAGGGCGCAGGTCAGCTCACTCGGGTAGGCTTTATGGGCTGATGGAAAACTAAACCCACCACAGGCACGTACAATTTGCAACTACAGCTTGTGGTTGCAGGCATTGAAGGCAACATGAGCAAGACCTTTCATAATTCAGACTAAGTATGAGGGTTGAGAAGTCAGCTTGACAAAGATATAAGTATACTTCGTGGAACAATTTGAAGAACCCACTTTCTGCAATGGCTACTAGTATTGACTATGTAGAGTTGATATATATGTATTTTCTTCAATCTTCCATCTAGAAACTGTTGGAATAATTACCGGCTTGCTGCGTTACCTGGATAGGAAAGAAGTGCCAGAGCGGTGCACTGTCCATATTAACTGGCGTATTAGTTTCATATGTTCGTACTCAGTTTGTTTCATCTATTAGCTTTAAATAACGTAGTTTACTGCTTGTATCTTCGCTTGTTCAGACCCAGATAACTTCGTGTCCCCTGCTGGGACGTTATTTTACAGAATATTGTTACAACAGCAACTATTTGCGGACAATTCAACGAGCACAGACCTCTTAAATCCTTCCTCTTGGCAAGCCCATGAGAAGCCTACCGGGCGTAGTGGATGTGGAGAGCATGGAATCGATCACGCGTGTTTACATATCCTACCCTATCCCTTCTAGATAAAATATGTACAAAGGTTAATCAACCACCGGAAGTTCACGCATAAATCTGTCCAAACAAACCATCCTTCCGCGTAACCGTACATCCGGCACTGTTTGTCAGACGAATTACAATGTTCCTCGATAGTTCCTCGAAGTTGCGAATATACGTTGCCAACAAAGCTGTTCTCGGTACTATTTATCAGTGTTATTCGTAAAAATTGTTTATTTCGTCAGATACAGTTCCCTGAGGCCTCAATCTTAGGCAAGGCCCTCATTAAATAAATTGAACGTTGAGGAGAAAAGCATTTGCCGAATACTCACCCAAAAATATTCTCAATTGCATCTAATTTGCATCTCTATACAGACTTGGAATATGAGGCCTTGCACTCGGTTAAGCACTGGGTATCATTCTAAAAATCAATATATACTTCTACCGATAATATGCACGCCGAGACAGCCGAAATTCTGGCATGAGCAACTGGAAGGGGAGCACCGGAAGAAAGCCGGTGGGGCTTAAATGCTAAAAGCGAGACTAGTATGAGGCATGAACGGTTGGATACGTAAGGTGAGCATTAGATAAAATACAGCGGTCTTTGTGCTGAAACTATTCTGGAGCCCTTATCAGTGGCCAGCTTCCCTCGGCTTCAACCCAAGCCATAAGGTGCCAATCGACTCGTCCTTTGATTCCAGTTTGATATCAAGAACCCCCCCACATAATCACCATGGATTCGGCGGCCTTTTCAGACAAGGACAAAAATTACAGCGTTCAAGACGACACTCTTCTCTCCGATTCTCCTCTCAATCCTCTTAACTGGACCAAGCGTCAAAAATGGATTAATCTGGGACTCGTTGCTCTTCAGGGCACAGTCTCCCCAATTTGCAGCACAACGCTAGCAGTTGCTGCTCGTGATGTGGCCAACGAATTCCACGTAACCAGTCCTGCGATTTCTGCACTCCCTGTATCTCTCTTTGTCCTGGGGCTTGGCTTAGGGCCACTCTACTTGGCACCATTGAGCGAGATGTACGGGCGAAGAAACATATATATAATTTCGTTTGGGATGTTTGGCCTTTTTAATGTCGGTGCTGCTCTTGTCAAAAATGAGACTGGGTTGATAGTCCTACGGTTACTTTCTGGACTGTCGGGAAGGTGAGGCTCCATTTTCTCATCGATAAATATTATGCTAATCCTCAACCAGTGCAGGGCCATCTCTGGGTGGAGGTACCATCGGTGATATGTTTAAACGAGAAGAACGTGGAGGGGCACAGGCAGTCTACGGATTCGGCCCTACTGTATGTTGAATCCTAATTTTTCGGTATAAATGATCTGATTACCAACGCCAGTTTGGACCTGCCCTCGGTGGTTTATTGGGAGGCTACATTTCTCAGAATCTTGGATGGCGATGGAATATGTGGATCTGTGCGATAGCGTGAGTAGTTCAGCGAAAACGGAAGTATTCTGTGATATTAAATTAAAGCACGGACCCATAGCGCTGCGGTGACGACCATACTTTCTATTCTCTTCTTAAAAGAGACATACGCTCCATACATCTACGCACGTTCGCAGGGAAGGCTGTCGGCTTCTACTAAAATTGGATTTCGCCTTAGCATCACTCGTCCACTTCGAATGCTGGTCGCAGCCCCAGTTGTTACGATCATGAGCCTCTATATGGCCGTAATATATGGTATTCTCTATCTCCACATCGTGACCATCACGCTCTTATTCGGACCCAATACCGTCTATAATCTGTTCAGCTATCACTGGCAAAAAGGTAACGATGGCCTTGCTTATTTGGGTGCTGGTAAGTCCTCTATTTGTTATGTTACTGAAATGTGTGTGATACCGATGATTGTTGTAAAAGGTTCTGGGTGTTACCTTGCTATAATATTTTCTCTGTTCACGGCCAATCGCGTTTATCGCTCTCTTTGTCGAAAATATGGGACTCAGAAACCAGAATTTCGTATGCCCCTCATGCAGGTCAGCCTTTCAGCTTGATACGTTAAATTTCACCCCATTTACTACTCCTTTATATTTACGTAGTTCGGCATGTTCGTTGTCCCAGCTGGGCTGTTCTTATACGGGTGGTCGGCGCAGTTTCACACTCACTTCATAGTACCTCTCCTGGGTGCATGCATATTTACGTTTGGAATGCTGATCACCTACGTACGTATTGGGTCAGTGTATCTCACCTAGATGCAGTAATGATTGGTATTGTGCTTTTCCAGATATCCATACAAAGCTACGTGGTCGACGCGTTCCAAGATTCGGGCTATTCGGCATCAGCACTAGCTGCAATAATTGTACTGCGTAGCATATTCGGAGCCGTGTTTGCTGTCTTTGGAGACAAGCTCTACCAGACTCTGGATTATGGATGGCGAGTCTTACATATTGTTGACGCAAAGTTAATCACTGATGGTTGAATGCAGGGGGACGAGCTTGCTTGCGTTTATATCCTGCGCCGCATTGCCAATCCCGTACCTATTCTGGAGATATGGGGAACAGCTCCGAGCCAAGCCATTTATTGCCTGAATATCCAATCCTTTACCCAATTGACTTACCCTACTAGAGCATATTTGTAGGTCATATTCCAAAAATAAACTAGCGCCTTTCCCAAGCGACGCTAGCACAGATGTGAAGTCGCTAAGTTGCGATTTGAGTTAGGATATATGGTGTGGTTTGGGTAGTGACTGATGGACGAAAAGAATATTGTCGCGAATCGCACTAGACGACGCTCTAGAGCACGCAAACCAAAATTCAATTCCAGTAAGATGGCAGAGCAGCGCATTTTTGATATGAGCTGGTGACGTTCACTGCCCTATCATGGGGGATCGATCTGAGGGCAATATTTTGAGATCGAGGTTCCAGGCATCGATCTGGTAGACTGACATTGCCCCTCGACAGCTCGATCATGAACAGAACAGCTGGTGAACATACTACCGGTGGCGTCTAGAGATTAGGAGTAACCTCGGAACACGCCCCCAGACCCCTATTCCGCATCCGCATCCGCACCTGCACCCCTTCCTCTCCTGCGACTGACTTTTCCAGCCTCTCTCCACCGCCTTGTCCAACCCTGGGTTAGCTCTCCCCTCTCTTCCTCCCACTGCTTCCTAATCTCCTCTTCCGTGCCTGTCCTATAGAATCCCAGGGTAGGATCCCGCCAGTTCCAGCCATTATCCATGGCAAGATCGAACAGATCCTTCGGGCGTGCTTTAATAGTTGACCGCGATGCCGCCGGCAGCGGGAAGAACAGAACACGCTTAGGGTCTAGGGTAATCGGAGCATGGGTATGGGTTTTGGAGTATGTGGAGGTGACAGGAAGGGTGAACGAGGATATATCGGCTGATATCGATGCTTGGGCAGGCTGCTCAGAAGCAAACGGAATCTCGTCATCTAATTCGAGGTCGAGGTCGAGGTGACCAAGTAGAGAGAATCCGGCTAAAGGATAGAGGCATGAGATTATGCGATGTCGTATCTCGAGTAAAATAACACGTACCTTCTTCCTCCCTCGGGGCAAACAGATCTTTCAGTTGGGTCATTTGAAATGTTTTCTTGGACTGCTTGGGCGAAGGTGGTTTGGGTGAAGGCGCCTGCTGCGCCACAGTAGGAGCATTGTCCTCCTCTTCCTCTTCGTCATCGTCTGCAACCTGCTCTACCTGAGAAGTCTGTTGGGCACGCTCCGGCTTGTCAGTGGGAACGATCTCAAAGTCTTCATCATCGATATCAACCATCATAACATCGCGTTTCAAAAGCTCGTCTTCATCGATGTCGGAACCTACGCTTTCCCGCCCGACCCAGTCGTCATCGTCCCCGTCAAATAGCGACGCAAGAAGATTCAGAGATTTGGACTTCTCGAGTGCAATGTCGTCATGAGTCTCTGGTACCGAGCTGCTGGCTTCGATTACAGGTTTAGGAGCAGGTGGAGCAGGCTTGGGCGTGGGTGCTTGGAGGACAGGCTCGGGAACAGGTGGTACCAACTTGGACATGGATGCTCGAGGTGTTGGTGTAAGGGAAGGCGAAACCAAATGCTGGGTAGTAACAGCCGGCTGCTTTTTTATGGAAGCTGCAGGGATTGAAGGTGGCACTTCGCTAGTTTCTGCTTCATCGTCCGCTTCACTGTCACTCGCACTGCCACCCGTAGTTTCGTCGACCACATCGAAGTCGCGACTCATATCCGTCTTGCTCGCCGCCTGCACCTCTAGATCCAAGAACATCCCCTTCAGCTGTACACTCCCCCACTTCGTCATGTCGATCGTCCTCCTCCTGGCCCTCGTGTCAGGATCCTTCAGTCGCTTTTTCTTCTTCTTTTCCGGGTCGTCACGCTTCTTCCCTGCCACTTTGATCTTTTTGACTTTCTCCTCCTGAACAGGCGGTAGTGGTCGCTCTGGCCTCATCCTGATGGGCTTGATCATCCTCCCAAGCGGCGTGACCTTCCACCCTCCACGTTTAGTGACGTTCTCTGGCGTTACGATCGACATATCTTCGGCAAGCACAGCTCCATAGCGCTTGCGGCGTTTCTTTGGAGGCTCCTCAGACGCAAGCTGGTTTTCTGTAACAATCCTGTCTTCTAATTGAGATACAGAATAACGCAAATAGATTCATGGACGCACCGATCGGCGAAGTCAGGCTTTGCCTCTCCTATACGCAACTTCGTGCCTTTCCATGTCGATCCACTGAGTAAAGTAAGACCTGAAAGTATTTATCTGCATTAGCGATACGTCAAAAACACAACAGTAATCCTACTCACATTTTGAGAGTTTCCCCGTTGTCGTTTCGATCGTGACATATCCAAACTTGCGTGGTTGGCCTAAGCCATCCTGAAGTCCAAATCCATCCACAGTCTTTACGGTTCCAAACGTAGACAGTCGTTTTGAGATATCCGCCGCAGAAATTGCAGGAGTCAGCCCAGAGACGTGCAGGCGTTTCGTGATTATGTCGTCCATGGTTTGTGGAAAACCTTTTCGGATTTTGTTGTGACGATGTGTAATAGACCGTGACGCTATCCTTTTTCGTGCCCGTGGGTCAGAAAGATTCGGAGATCGGAAGTCCGACTGTCCGCACCCCCATTTCTGAACCGCATCTGCACATAACTACTTAGGATGATAGCAGCAGTTTCCCATATGACCTCATAGCAAGAAAAAGACATTGTTCAGCCTTGGAAGTTGGGGTTGCGTTGTACATAAGTACCTGTAAAAGGCCAATGGGCCGCAAGTAATTCGATCATGTGATTGTGCACGATGCTCGTTCCCATCCTTTTGTTTCCACATCCCTCCACATCCTACTCGAGAAATTTGACCTTGAACTATCCAATAATCAGCATTCTCTTACAGCCATTGCGCAACACCACCATGGTCACCGTCCCTGCATGCATCTTATTCTGGTGAACCGACACCTAGCTTGAACGGACGCGTCATGCCGTACCAGTGACCATGTTCTCTGCCACCTTGCCACTGCTAATTGTCTTCATCAAATCGTCAAGAGCTTGGAATTGAGGAGAACCCAGGTGGAATACATAGTTATAGTGAGCTTACAGGCATAGAATGTGTCAAAGCGTATCCGGATGAAGTGGGTGAACGGCAGAGGGTGAGCACTAGTATAAAAGCGAGAGCGGCGAGCATAGCTGACAGCGAGTACAGTCAGCTACGAGGCCTTATTGTAGGAGGTGAGCGCAGTCGTAAAAGAGGAAAAGGTGGGGGTGTAGCCCCATGCCTGTAGCTAAGGGGTTGCAGGGGGGATGGGTGGCACACAGTGCTACCCGCTCGTCCACTGCTTTCTGCGATGTTTTCGCCGTTCGACGAGTCTTCTACTCATTAGGAGGACGACCTCCCTTTCCCCTCGCCAAGATCTCTAGAGTAGTGATTATTGCGATAACGTGCGTTAATGGAATAGTTAGTTATGTACACTTTTGTATAGCGTCGCCATGATTCCTCCTTATACACATATTATTGCACCATTAAGCATGTCTATGCACTATATTGTAATAGCAAAAGTGTCCTCAGTATGCGCTGCGACGTCCTTGGCCCTAGTCTGCTACTGGACAATGGATCAAACACCGGCCGTGGTTGGACGGTCGGAATGTCCATTTCCGACTCGTCCTCCCGTGACTGCAGTTTGCGACGTTGAATCACGGTCCGGGTGTAGAGACAATGTCTCCTGGAAAACATTTGGACGGCGCAATGTCCTGGAGATGTCCACTTCTCAGAGATATATGTAGCATAGTGGGTGCATTGAACTTCAATAAATATCCTGTATGAAGCAAAATACCGAGATTGTAATTATTTACATCCAAGCTGCCGCCGCCACCTCAGCACGATCTGCCTCCGCCATGATTAATGGAACAGCTTCAGGACGACGAAGGACAAGGCGATAGCCAAATGGCTTGGGGCTTATTACTAAGCCGGTAGTAAAGTCGTCTGGTGATGGTAAAATTGGTTTTCCATTGACATCTTGTAGCGGCAGTATGTCGTACGCCCACAATACTCTGAAAGACGCTAAATGGTAGTTACCTTTGAAAAATGGGAGAAGAAAAATATGGTTACCTTGTAATCAATATAAAAAGTGACTGATTTGCAATATGTATGCCGGGGCAAATGCGTCGTCCGAAACCGAAGCTTAGGGTGTAATTAATAAATTTAGGATCATTAGTATCCAAAAATCGCTCAGGACGGAAGTCATCGGGGTCGGGGAACATCTAACCAGAAGATATAAGATGGCAAGAAAGATAAAAAGGTAACTAGAGCTCACATCTTCATCCTGAGTAATCGCACTATAGGTGGGTGAGATAAGTTCATTGTCATCCAATGGTTCCACGGGTGAGACCTACTAAAGATTTGGGTATAAAGTGCTTCCTTTCGGGATGAACATTCCCTCGTAAACATCATCCTCGATAACACTATGCGGGAGCGCAGTGGGAGCAATCTGACGCCATCTTCAGTAAGCTCGGTTAATATGTGATTGTATATAAGATAAAATCAGACAAGTTCACCTGAGGGTTTCTTTAATTAGTGCTTGGATGTATCGCAAAGAACTTAAGTGTTCAAAAGTTGGAAGCTGTTCAATGCCAACGACGCTTTCGATCTCTTCTTGAGCTTTTCTCATAGCGTCTGGGTTATGTAACATGGCCACTGTCAAATGACAATTCAACATCACATAAACATCACCCGTGAAATTAACATACGAAGAAAAACATTGAAAGCGGATAGCGTCTGAAAACCTCAGGTAAGCGCATACGCAAGTGAAAGGTACAATACTGACTGTTCCTACACCAGCTTGAGAGGGCGCCGAAAGTGCATACGCAGCTTCGACATCGGTCATGCCAAATTCCTCCTTCTTTTCCAGAGCCCTTGTTGCGGTACAAGGATGAGAAGTACCAGCTTCCATCTGCCGCCTCACTTCATTCATTAATGATAGATAATGTTCTGTGTCCTCTGCCCGTCGTTTTTCAGGTTCCCGGCGGAACCACTGTAATGAGCGCTGAATGAAATGGTGAGTATGTGGCATAGAAGACATAATACTGTCTTACAGGAAGACATAGAAGGACAGGCCACTGAGATGTGTTTATTAATGATGTTTCCTAAGAATGAAGAAAAATGCCTACTGATTGAACAAGAAACTGTCCTGGAGCTCTACAGATTCACAGTTGTAATGAATCTCAAGTTTATCACAGACGGCACGTACTGGATACTAAAAGCACGGGTCAGCATCACATGGATACGTCTCTGGAAGGGGGGTACCGTACCTA
Organism: Nidularia sp. FH-822889; assembly: GCA_036937115.1. Taxonomy (NCBI): domain Eukaryota; kingdom Fungi; phylum Basidiomycota; class Agaricomycetes; order Agaricales; family Nidulariaceae; genus Nidularia; species Nidularia sp. FH-822889. Next base: position 65,380 of record JASFDF010000077.1, read on the forward strand.
ATAAAATCTGAAGAATCATCGTTGTAAGTTTGAAACGGCCGCTACACAAATTAACTTACATTGGTCTACCCTATGACTTTTCTGGATAAATTCATTGTCCAAAGAATCTATGCGGCGACCGTATGAGACGCAAAATACGATAGATACTACAAATCTAGTTTTTCGAAAATTAGAGTTACGTAATGTGATAGCAATGAGGGAGAATAGTCTACCTTCGAATGTGGGAAGAGTAGTCATTCGCATCCTTTCCATTCATTAAATCGCGCAAAAGTATGCTAGATTCGATCGATTGCAGGTCTTTATACCCTTGGGCTGCTTCAACGTTCATTCCTGAATGCATTAGCTTCGGGGAAGTAAGAGGGAGTCAAACATATCACTTTAAGCATCTTACTGCTCTCCAATTCCTCCACCGCTGGCCATAAGGCATCCCGGTGCCCCTCATATTCCCAGAATAGATTTCATGCCTACGGGTTCTGATCAGTGTTGTCAAATTGCAAGTCCAATACCAAACTGACGCAATGATATTCCGAGGGCGACTAGAGTAGATATTTCCTCTCTTTTCTAGTAGATCAGTCGCAGCTTTCGCGCTTCCAAGAACTGTAGTAATAACGTAAGTGGTGAACTGGGCAATACCTATTCAAGACGTATATACCGATGACCGGGGTACTCCCAAGATAGAACGACACGACGTCGCCTGCAGCAATAACAGTCAGAAAGATCAAGGCAAGCTATTCGACTCGCATCAACCTTACCATACTGCTTCCGCCAAGCAGTAAATGTCTTCCATGGTTGAAATACAGGCACATCCTGTCGATTGTCACCGAAGAAGCCTCTTGGAGGACCAGGAGGCAGGTTGGACCGTCGTTTGAGATAGGAGCTCGCCAAAAAAGCGAGAAGAACGAGAAACAAGGAATAGAGTGCCTGTGGGCTTTGAAGAGGTGGTATGGTGAGGAACATGAACGACGGTGGCAAGTATCGCTCGATGCCTCTCGACACACACTTTCACTTAATGAGGGCACATCGGCTAATCTCAGGCTGTCATCGGGGATCAGTGTTGCGGTATGTCGCAAGACCCCCGGGAACACATCCAACTGCCTGATCCAGTATGATCGTCTATAGCCAATAGCGGTCAAGGTGCGGACAAAATTTGACTAGAGGGTTTGGTATGTGCGGTTCAACATGTACTACGGAGAAAGTTTGAGCAGATTTCTTGACTACCAGTTGAGTTTATGGAGACAGCATAGGATATCGAGCGCACCGATGCAACCGATATGGTGGAAGTGAAGCAAAGAACATGGAAAACACGGGAATATTTGGGCGCCCGGGGAGGAAGGACTGACCAGGGGCTAACTCCCAAATGGGGTCACGATAGGTTACAAATAGCAAATTTGGGCTGTGTTATTTTGATGCCCTTGTTGGGGTCCTACCGCGCCGCCGTGTCGTTCTGAAGGCCTAAATGTACTTTGGTAGGGCTGCAGTCGCATTATATACTTTATATCCTTGAAGCTTGAGTGAAAATCAGTGCTCGTGCAATCTAACCATGCTAGGTTCATACACATGCATCTAATGTTGCTCCAGAATCATCATGTAATTTCTTAACAATAATTATAGTAGGTATCTAGTTTCATAACGTTCATGAGTCAGAGTCAACAAGACTATAAGGGTCAACGCACATCATACCAGCATCATAAAAGTTGGAGTCGGTCCATTCCTAGCTCCGTGTCCATTCACAGAACCCCTTACACGACCACAACCCCCGCAACGCATCCCATCAATAGCGCGTCTACGGTACCCGATGTCTTCTCCTCCAGCCAGGAATCCAATTCCTCGAACAGCTTCATGGCAACACCGCCCTCAGCTTTGACCGCTTTCTTACCAGGCCACATGCCTTTCTCTTGCAGGCCGATGAAGTTCACGAGTAGGCTCCCATCAGTCGAGTTCTTAGGAAGGTTAATGACTAGGTCGACGCTCCAGGAATCCACGCCATAGAAGGAAGCTTCCTTGATGTGGTGCCGTACGTGCTCGTCTGGAGGGTTATCGTCCAGCGTCCACTTCAAGACATGGGCGTCGAAGGCGATCACTATCGGAAGAAATGCAATCAGCGGATATGAGAAAGATATCAAATGTAGAAGTTCACGTACCAGTCCAGATGAGCCCAGGATGAGTGACTTTTAATGTCAGGCTCCGGGTGCCGGCAGCAAGATCCTTCACGTCATTGATGGCAGAAACATGGAATTCTTGTTCGCTGTGTACCCATGGCGAGACGTATCCAGGTTCGACAGGGAGCGGGACCTTGAACGGGGTCAGGAACTATATTTGAAGACGGTTAACACGGAGAAAAACATTGATATTATAAAGATACTCACAGCGGAGAAAGGATACAAGGAGTCCCAATCGGTATTATAATTGTTCATGGTCGTCGGCGTTGGAGGGTGGTTCTCACTACCAAATTTCTCAACAATATCCTCAACAAGAAGGTCGAACCCTGGGGCGCCATCCGCCGAAGCGAGGTGGAGGTGTTGTTCACTTGTAGTAATCTACATCCCGAAGCCAGAGATCAGCCATAATTAAGAGAGTATGTACCGTGAAAGGCAGCGCACATTCTCCAGATGCAGAATAAACAGTCGCTTCTGATGCATCTCATCAAAAGGAGCTCTCATCGCAAACGCTGCCATCGTCAGCACAGTAGCGATGCTCAACAGAACGATACTTCTGCGCAACATCCTACGTCCAAACCTATGTGCAAACGGCAGGAACAAGGGAGCACCCAGAGCTCCGATGGCTGAAACGATGGTTGCAATGATGTTGTCAGCGGGGGCATCAGCACCAATGCGTCCCGTCTAGTATAGACAGTGGGTTAGTAACGATGAAGAAACATTGAAATGTTGAATAACTTGCCAAAGGCACGAAGACTTCAACAACAGGCACCATTACCAACACTCCAAGCAAGAGTGGAAGCGCCTGCCCAATTGCATAGGTTACCAGAGAGATCTCACTGTTACTTCCCGAAAACAAGGGGTTACAGGCTAGGACAGCCAACAAAGGTAGGGCGTTCAAAAAGAATAACGCCGCTGAACCCACATTCAGCATCTGGATAATGAATGCTGCAGCAGTCTGCATGAGCAGCTGAGCCGTAAAGAGCGTCTGTTCGTGGACAGCACCGAAGAGGTATTGGGATACGAGGGCACCTACGAGCCAACATGTTAGCATGGTTCTTTTCGTACAGACAGTAATGAGCCATACCGAGAAGCGCAGGTGGGCCATATAGTACGAGGGGTGCAAAGGGGCTCGAAAACCAGCTCATAGCCTTGTTCAACCCGAAGCGCATCACCAGCGCCACGATGTTGGGTACCAAAATAGCCCCCAGGATACCACTAAGCACTGCAAGCATGCCGCGACCCTGTTCGCGCCATACACTGCGGCCCTTCTTCAAGGCGGGGGTGGGGTCTGTGTAAGTGAATACAACGAATATCGTTGATGCAATGAAGAGGGCACCGTAGAGGACCTTCGCGGTGGCAAATGAGTAGATAAAGAAAACGCCAAAATGGACGAAGAAGACGGTGGAAGGGCGGGTGTAGCCGTTTGTCAGCGAGGGCAGGGGAGAGCCCGTGGCAGAGAGGTAACGAAGGAGTGCAAGAGTATTTTCGCCCATGTTCTGCGGAGGACGTGTGAATACAGGAGAATGTAACGTGAATGATGGGACGACATACTTGGGCTACTCCGGCTTCAATGTTCTCCACCAGATCCTACGTTCATACGTCAGCACGAGATAGAATGGGACAATGGAGTTCACGCCACGTACCTTCCGCATGTGGTATAAGTAGCTATTGCCCACAATAGCCATCTGTCATCGCGTCAAGTTAACTTTCTATACCCAGGCCCAACGAACAGGAATGGCAGCTCACATCCAATCCCGTTACATTGAGATATTGCTCGAACTGCCGGAAATCGGTGCTACGAGGAATGAGCGCGAGGTCCTACACCGGACAGGCCTCGCCCAAAAGAGGAAACGGGACTCACTCGGAGAGAATGATTCCTGAGCTGAAGATATCGTTCGCAAAGATGGTACCGAAGGGTCTGGGGCGTGTTAACCAGGATCGGAGGATAGGAGAAGAAGAATAAAGGACGAGTACCTGGGAACATGGGAGTAGGCCTCGATCATCTGCTCTGACGTGGCTTGGAATAGGAGCTCGCGTCCAGTCGAGCCGGCAGCTGGGAGACACAGTGAACAAGAGGAGGAGGAAACGCAGGGGTGTATGTACCTTCGAGGTTGATTACAGCACGTACACTGTATGGAGTCATGAGAAAAGAACGGTTCGAAATAGCTTATACTTACGTTGATGCAGTAGGGTGCTGGGTTGAGAACAAATGCGATCCATCTTGCAGGGACTCTTCGGCATGATTGAACACTGGGTAATGCGGGTTAGCCAGATACGCTGGGATGAGAACACTGGTTAATACTCACAGAAGATGATAGCATGCTTGGGCGACCAGTCAGGAGTATCCACAAGCACACGCATGCAGTCCAGCATCACACCAACAGAGATCGCGTCGTCCGCAGCACCTGGGCTGGGAAGAGTACTGTCCAGATGAGCGTTCACAAGCAGCGCATGCTCCTTGCCTTCTGGCGTACCGTCCGAGATGCGAACGACGATATTGCTCAAGTTTACATATGTCTTGTATAGTCGGAGACCCATCATGTCGAATCTGTGAGAACTATGTTAAAGCTAGCGAGGATAAAAATGTAGGACTACACACCGATGACTGCCGCTCCCCTCTTGCCTCCACACCTCGCATTCCAGCTTCCTGCCCGTCTGCGCGACAATCCTCTCGCAGTTCTTCTTCACCTCTTCTGCCTGCTCAACCATGTACTTATCCGCCAACGCATGCTCCAATGTCCCAACGGTGCGGTATCCAATGACTTCCGACAAGTGTTTAGCGAATCCGAGAATCCGCGCTTCTGATATCTGTGGCAGGTTCGTCACGGCATCTGTCCTGCGTGCACCCTGTTGTTTGAGCTAAGTTCCCAATAACATCAAACTAGTCTACTCACAGCTCAGTTAACGGTTCTGGAAGATCTGCGAAAAAGACATAAAAAGGTTACAGGTTGTATCGGGTGATCCTAACCACATGATCTGCTCACCAAAGTGCAGATGTAGTCCCCAGCAGAGTGCACCGATGAGTACGGGCAATAAGACCAATAGAGACGGAACTGGGCCCCACCGAGGACGAGAAATCATGGTGGTCGAGGTGTAAAGGAAGAGTCGGAGGCGAAAGTGGCAAGTAGAGCTGGTGCCCGGCTCACTGTTTTCGGACTGTCAGGCAGTGCCGGCTAGCCCGCTTAATCTGATATGCCTATAGGTCGAATTAGCTGAATTCGGGGGCATTACTCAGTTGAATAGCTACCGTTCTGCAATATACCGACGAGAAAGATGAGGAAGCAACGAGCTAAACGCGACTGGATGGAGTCGTGTACTCAACCTGGCAGCACAGCATCACAATTTTGCTATAGGAGTTGTTTGGCTACGCCATCTCGGAGTCACTGATAGGTCCGGGTCCCGGGGCTTGTTGATCGTAATACCACTGAACGAAACTACTGCAAATCGTTTGCACATAGTAAAAAGCAAGAAAACAGGCTCCGTTGCACTATCGATAAATCAAACCCTAAGTGAAGGGGCCTGAATTTAAAGTGAATATATTACCTAGAAGTGTAGGTTCTGAACCCAACAAAACCTCACAAAAATCTAGAAGCAGTCAGTTGGAAGTAGAAAAGAAATGGGCGACTTTCCTTAAGTCAAGATGTGCCGTTGATTGTGATTATGTTTAATCAGTAATGTGGCTGAAGATCCAGTTATCCAAGTGCTGACAGTAGAATTTTTCCTAAGTTGATTCTATTTATGCAAGAAATAAGAAACATACAAAACGATGTCTTCTGACTCTGAGAAGCATACTGCGGCGCGCATTAGATCTACAAGCTGGAAGTTCCTATACTTTAGATTCAATAAATACTGAACAGGGCAGAAGTAAGATAGGCACCTAGTGAAAGACTGAAGTCAACCCGTAATTGGCGTGCGTCCAGAGCATTTGAACGGCATTCCGGGAGTAGGATAGTCTGAGAAATACAAAGTGGTGTGTTGCTCCGCTCACGCTGCCTACAGCTCGTGTCAGGAGCCGTTTCAAGCGATCCTTGATGTAAGTTTCTTCAGTATGGTGTTCCAGGTGAGTAAATATAGTGTATGAGAGACTAAATGATCAATTTCAAGCCCTGATTTGCGATACTCATACCCGATCGTAACAGAGAACGCAAAGAACAGTTGTGGCACGGCTACCTAGAAAATCTTGATTACTACTGTACGTAATTAGGAACTCGGTCACACTAGATACTCGGTCAGCTATGTTTCTCAACGAGGAGAAGGGATATTGGCAAGATTTTAGGCTTTCTGGAAAGAGAAGAGCTTGTGCTATACAGCCATAAAAAATTTATTCTGAAGCACTCTCTACATTTTCCTAATCACTCTGTGAATGCTAAAACTGGTCAACACCCTTATTTTGCAGAAGCCTGAATATGATACCACAGCATCTCACTAAGTGTAAAACATTTCTCATTGATTTAAACTTCATCTTAGAACTTCATGTTATCAGATTTATATTTAAGAATCTGAACTGTTCTGTTTTGTAGGTTGTTGGGGAATTGAGGTGGTGACCAGCTCCCTGGTTAATGTCAAAAAATGACTTAAGAGTACTGTACATGCTCTAAAACTGTCTGATTCTCTATTTTAATATTTATTCAAGAAAACTCAAGTCTTGAACTGCTTAATTTATAAATAAGGAGTCATGGTATTTATATTAACTTGATAAAATTGGCATAGAGGAAAATCTAAAATGTTTCTGCACAAAACATATATTAGGCATAATTTCAATAATAGGAAATATAATAAACATACCAAGTAACATTAGTCAAAACTTCTTTATATACAATATTAGTGGTTCATGTATCTGCTTGATCATGAGGTAGTAGAACTTTAATACAGTTCCTAGAAGTACAGTGTGAAAGAGCCACATATAGCTGTCCATGAGAAAATACAGGAACACATAGGTCTAGTCCAACATGTTTGACAGATTGTCCTTGAGATTTATTTACTGTCATTGCAAATGCAAGATGAACAGGAAACTGTCAGCATCAAAGTTTTACTGGTAATGATTCATTTGAAGATTCTAAAATCATTTGTGGAATGAAAGCTGACTTTCCAGAATATTTAGCATCTCCACTAATGATCCTGCATTCTAGAACATGGGGCCTTATTTTTATTAAGATCAGGTGAGTACCATTGCAAAGACCTTTTGGTGGATCCAAATTATGAAGTAGCATAAGTGGACAGCCTTCCTTCAGGGCCAGTTTTGCCAGTGGTAATCCAGAAGCAGTCAGAGAATTTAAAAATTCAACAGGATATGGATCATAGTTCTGTGCCTCATCTTCTAAGTTGACAGAGTCAGCACTAAGGAGAACTTGTTCTTCTCCAGGAAATGTGGCATGAATATCAGAATTTAAACTGTCAACATCATCATTTTTGCAGGACAAAATAGTGCGGTCAAGAAAATATTGATCAGTAAGATTTTGCTGATGAAGTCCAGGATATGTTGCATTGATAAGTGAGGCCACATCATCACCACAGGACATATTGGCTGGAAGTGAAACTTTTCCATCATTATTAATGTCAGTCCCTGCACCCACTCTTAGTAGCCATTGAGCAAAATGGCCACTCTCAGGAGTTCTGTCCAATCTCATATTCTGTTGAAGCTTATGGACTTTAATCTGTGGCCACAGTTCAGACCTGCTAATGGAGGCAGCAACAATATCTGCTCTTGTTCCTCTGACAACAACAGGTAATATTTGACAGAAGTCACCACCAAAAAGCACAGTAATACCACCAAAAGGCCTGTGAATGTTTAAGATATCCTGCAAAGTGTGATCAAGTGCATTCACTGCATCCTTGTGTTGCATTGGTACCTCATCCCAGATTATAATTCCAGTTTCTGAAAGAACTTCATGGAGATTAGAATGTTGAGGGATGTTACAGAAAGAATCCCTGAATATTGGAATAGGAATCTTGAATTGTGAGTGTGCAGTGTGCCCACCCTCCAGCAGAAGAGAAGCTATTCCTGATGAAGCAACACATAGAGCAACCTTGTTCTGTGCTCTAACAGCAGCTGCAATGGTATTACACACAAATGTCTTTCCACCCCCCCCAGCACTGTGAATAAACAGTGTTCTCCCTTCATTATTATTGACAGAGGTCATAACATCATCAAAAACAGCCCTTTGTTCCTAGTTAAAGAGTTGCAGATGCTCAGTCACTACTTCAGCAAGTCTGTCATGATCATAATTTCTCTGCTCCCAAAGAAGATAATTATCTTGTAAATCTTCCCATCCTTGCTGAGGTAGTGGCATAGGTGGATAGTCTGTGAGAGACTTTCCAGACTGCAACAAAATCTTATTTATAAGATGCAAACCATAGTCATGACTCATTTCAGGAGTTATATTTTCAATATGGAGATGTCTCAGTGTTCTTGGTAAGTCATCACATATTTTATCTTTGAACTGGTTCCAGAGATCTGCTGGAGATGCAGGATGACAGTGAAGAAGAATTGTTGAAAACAGTAATCAAAGAGATGTTCCTGTGTGTATTTCACCAGCCTCTGCAAGGCATTGTCTCCATTCATTGTCATCTTCAAGTAAGCCTTGTGCCAAGCAAGCCTCCTTGAAAGTTGCATAAACTGTGTTATTGTATGTCCATAGTTGCTCAAAGGAGCTAGCCCCTAAAACATTGAGATCAGAAAAGCATAATTGTTTTATATTCATAAAAATTCACCTTTTACCACAATTAATAAAGTTCTTAAGTAAAATCGTTCACCCATTGAAGGTGTTGCAAAGTACATGCATCCAATAGCAGGTGCACCATGCTGTCATGGTTTCCATTTCTTTCTCTTTTTCTCAAATACCCAAGAATGGGGAAAGTCCTGATATAGGGTATTCCTGGCATCCTCAAAGTCTCTGTTTGCAATAAAATAGGCTTCAAGAATAGACACCTTATTAGCAGCACGATCAAGGACCTCTTCAACATTATCATTTTCACTGAAGTACACTTGCTGCTCATTTGGAAGGTGGACTGGAAGGTGATAGACAGCTGGAATCTCAGCATGCATTGGAAACTCATTGAGATGCCAAGCACATTCTACAGCAGAAATGTAGTGAGCATCAAGATACTCTTTTATTTCATCTCTTTCCTGTCCCTGAGTAATTTCAATTGTAGTTCTGTCTGGCCCTTTGTAGATATATTTGTGTATGTACTTTATTGCTTTTATTGAAGCACAGATTTCAACATTGATATGACAATTATACCAGGTAGAAAGATAGGGATTGTAAGGCACAACATCACGATTAGTATAGACATAGGTAGAATTTAGTTTCTGATAGGTGTGATTGTTGTTAGGTCTGGCATATTCTGGATATCCATCTTCACCAAAATGAGTTTCATCACAATATTCTTTTGGATATCCTTTGCTGCACTTTTTATCCACCATGCAAAGTGCTTTATCATAGGGTTGATCTCCACATGGACCATGCATCATGCATGTTGTAACAGTTTCATATAGCATAGGGTGAGTCACAGGATCAGGAATCTGAGCTGAAGTTATAGAATCTACATCAATAGAATCTTGAATTTTATGGGGCTGATCCAAAAATATTAGAAGATGCATGTGAGGCAGTCCTCTTTTCTGAAACTCAATAGTATGTACCATGCCCACAGCTTTTCCAAATAGCCTATCTTTCACTTCTTTGAGCAAAGCTTTCTCCTCCTCCTCAAAGACACATGAAACAATATCTGGCCTGTCAGAGGCTGTCTGGCATCTTCCATTGGAATCAAGAAGCAAATTCTCCTGAATTTCAGGCCACTTTGGATTTGCAGTCATAGTCACAAATAAATCTGGCTTTCTAAAGTGTTGGCAGATTGCCATAGAGTCTTGGAACAGTTGGTGCATATGCTGTGGACTACCTATATGTGTAGATGGAAGAATAACACGATTTCCAGTTGTTGCCAAATCAATTCCATCATTGTTGTTTGCAGCATCATGTAACCCTTGATAAATGTCTGCTCAGAGCTCTTTCTGATGATGTCTAGCCCAATTAAGAATACTTTGCTCTGTAGATGCCCAAGCATCAACCACATACTCTTGAAAAGCTTTCCAGCTCTAAACATAACTGGTTGCTCTCCAGGTCTGGCATGAAGTCTATATGCATAGTAACACCATTGACTGACAGTATGGCAGTGCCAATTTCCAGTAGGGCCAGGCTCTGAAGGTATTGCAGGGTTCCATCCATCTTCACCATGTGAAAATAAAAGTGGATACTGTAAAGTACAGTAACTTGGATGAAGATGACTGATACATTGCAGGCCTCCTCCAGTAAGATGCACTATTATATCTCTATCATTTGACCTATGCTCAGAGCCATCTCCTGGAATAATAGCTGCAATTTCATCTGCAGTAGGGAGATTATAGCGACATGGATCATTTCCAGGATCTACATGTAGTTTTACTACTACCTTATCATGATTTTGAGGAGGCTCAGTAGCCATGATTTGAAAGGCCTGCTTATATAGAGGAACATATGGATGTGTTTCATGAAGCATTGCTTGAAGGTTGGTCATGATAACAGGATTCAGATTTGGGTTATTTCTTGTTCAAAAGCCAAGTTGAATAGCAGGATCATGAACATAAAGTTGAGCATATCTAGGAGTCTGATTTTGATCTTTAGGTAGTAAAGATCCAGCTAAATGATGAAGAGCACCATTGATCTTGAAACAGTAATGAGATTGGCCCTCATTAACAGTTCTATCAATAGTAACACCCAGAGATGTAAATGCAAATGCAATATTATATTGCCAGATGTTCTCTTTGAATACATTAGAATGTGGATCCACTCCAAGAAGAAGGTCACACAGAGTTACAGGAGGTTGTAAAAATTCAGGAAGGTGGACTTGGCCTTGCAAGCAGCAGTTTCCAATTTTTTTTCTCTCTTCTTGTAGATATAGAAAGCTTTTCAGAGTCAAAATGCAAAGCATGGCAGTGCTTGCATTGTATGTCCATAGGCCCCAGATAATGACAGGAGGCAGGATCCTGATAAGGCTGTCTGCCTTTTGGAAAATTATGCTGGCAATGCAGAATATCTTGTTCAATATCAGCTTGTATGTTTTCTTCTGCCTCAAGTCTTTGTCTTTCAGCCTCAAGTTCCTCAGCAGCTTCCCATTCATGTTGTGCCTGTTCTTCACCCTCACATGCAAGCTGGTATTGCTGTGCCTCTATTTGAGATTGCAGTTTATCAAATTGTTCTAGATCAAATAGCTCATCAAGATGTCTCTGCCTTCTCAGTTCTTCCTGCTCCAGCTCATCAAGATGTTGCTGTTGTCTTTGTCTGCAAAGTTCTGCTTCCTGTAGCTCTTGATTCTGGACTTCTTGCATTTCATCAAGAAGTTCCTGAACTCTAGCTTGATGACTACTATTTCTGTCTTGGTCTATTTGCTGGAGAGCAGCATGAGCTTGTTCAGCCTCTAAGAGTTCCTGTACTTGTTCTGCCATAGCCCTATCATTTTTCTCTTGCTCCTGAAGCCTATTATAGCCTTCATAATCTTGTTCCTGCTTCTCCCTTTCTCTTTCCTGCTGTTGTCTCTGTAATACTTGAGCTCTGTGCCTTGCCAGCTCATCTTTCTGTTGATTTTGTGTAGCTGGCCCCTGGAGCTGTTGTATCCTATCCCAGTCAGCAGCCATTTGCAGTTGTCTTTGAGCTTCTAAGGCCTCAACCTCATTATGCATATATGCATGTTGAGACACTATTGCCTCAGCAATTTCTCTAGCATGCTCATTATTCTGCAAAGCTACTTGTTGCTGATTAGCAGCATAATCAGCCTGGTAGTGAGAAGCTGCTTCTCAATAGTTCCTCTTTCTTTCTCTGTAAGCTATTTGACCACGGTTCAGACCATCCACAGCAGGGTTAGCCTGTATTCCAGGAATAGAATACATTCTATGATATCTTGGTCTGCCCTTCCTGATAGCAATATCAGGATCAAAGAGAGGTGCTTGAGGAATGGGATTTTGTAGAGGAGCATCCCAGCCAGGATGTAAAATCACCTCAGGAATATTCACAGATAAACTATTGCCAGAAAATGGATTTTCATCAGAAGAAGTTGCTATAGATGACCCAGCCATAGGCAGAGAACCAAATATCCCAGGTAAAGTCTGCTGCAGAGGAACTCTTTCAATTGGAGAGGGAGGTCCCTCATTACTCAGATCTATAGCCCCAAGATTTAACCCTAGAGAAGCAGTGCGAAAATGTCCACTATGAAGACTGGAAAGTATATGCCTTGGATGTTGTGCAGGAGCATCCAAGTCAATAGGAGCTATCCCCTGTGGCATAGAAGCCATACCTACAAAGTCAGGTTGAGGTATAGGAGGATTTGAAAGAGGAGGAGTAGCACTGCGATTGCTACTATGACTCTGATGCTCATCTGTATCAGTCATTTGTAGATGTCATAGTCTACTCTGCTCTCGCTCACCCTGCCTATCTCTTTCAGGAGTAGAAGGAAGCTGATACCTGAGAAGTTAAAATTAAAATTTAACATAGAAAAAGTAGATAGAGATCTCACATAATAGAAACTCAGGAGTGGTTATTGAACTATACAGCAGAAAGAAGAGAAGCAAAATCTATGTATAAAACAAACCATGATAAAATTACTATGATAAATAACCACTAATATCATAGATAACTCACCTCTAGGATTCACAGATTATCCTTTCTTTGAAACACAATTGAAATCTATTGGATAAATAATTGTATTATAATAATAAGAGAACATAAGCATTAATACCAAAGATCACTTACCTCTATTCACAGATAATGCTTTATTTGGCCACTGGAAGATAGAATTTTATTTTAATCATGGTTATTGGCTTATCAGATGATCAGTTTGGAGAAATTTACATGATATTTAATGCTACAGAACTGCTAAAACACTGTTTCAAGAAGTCAAAAGCAATCCATTTAAATATTGAAATATTCTTACAAATATAAAAGATTTATACAGTTTTATGCAGAGTACAGAGATGGAGCAGTATAGAGTAAGGGGAAGGGAAGGGAAGCAGAAGCATAGCAATAGCACACAGTAAGATATATATGAAAAGCATGTAGTGTTGATCAATTGATCACCTGTAACTTGAATGTGGAAAGCAGTCCATAATCGGACAGGCTGAGGAAATGTCGGAACCGATAATATCCCACAGGCTGTCATCTGCTGCACATACCGGCAGATGCCTTGCTTATGTAACATTATGACTAAGCAAATGTTTCAAGGAGATTAAGCGACGTGTAAGTTGCTGGTGGTGTGCTTCGCACACGTTGTCCCATTCTTTATAGACGAGCTATAAACCCGTGCCTGCGGCCACGGTGAAAGTCGCTAACGCTCCTAACACCGAGGCCTTAGGCACGGGTTCACAGCTCGCCGGGGGCAAGCCCCCTGGACCCCCTGGTACGCAATGCTTAATCCTAGTTTCTGCAGCACAAATCTCAATCTGAGTCCTCAAATATCTTATTATATTAACTCAGTCCAACCAGTCTTGAATTACTTAATTTGTAAATAATTAGCCATGATATTTACATTAGCTTGATCAAATTGGCATAGTGGAAATTAAAAATGAATCTGCACATAACATAGACCATCAGTAAAATCACATTTTAGTTTCTGGAGGTTACTTAACCTCAAAATCCTCTAAAATCCTCTGAAAATCTCTGAAAACCTGAAACCTGAAAACTTATGTCCCTTTGACTGGAAACTTGGTTCCCATAAGGTAATATTCATAGTACCTGTTAGGGACTGTCATGGATATCTGTTGGATAAAATTTGAAATATATATTTTTGAAAGCAGTTATATGTATCTAGGTATCTGTTGAAATTTACACCTCCTAGAGTCAAACAGATAAAAATATCTGCATTTTTGTATCTGTTTGTTATCTGTGTGATTTTTGACTGCAATTTTGATTCCTATTTTTCAATCTAGTTGTTAATGTGTACCTCAACATTGAAATAATCAGGCTTTGATATATTTTACCAAGATGCACAGTATTGCAGCATCTGGAACCATTCTGCTGGAGAGTTTTGGCATATTGGCATTATCTGTGACAGTCCCTAGTACCTG
>JASFDF010000078.1:0-75441 GCA_036937115.1 Nidularia sp. FH-822889
CAGTCTTTACTATAGTGAGTGCTTTTGGTATTGTAACCAATTATATTTGCACAAAACAGGGGTGGCTGCATACATGCCTTATTAACGCACAAGTGATAAAGTGGTATTGGTGGTCAAAGCTTCAATAATGCAGAAAAATTCTGCAAGTACAAACAGCAGGGATACAAGGATGGAAAACATCATGTGTTGCAAGTGAAAGTGAGGCAATTGCCCATAAGCCTCTCCATCTTTATAGTCCACTAGCTACTACTTGAGGTGCTGGTGGATTAATCAGTTCTGCCAGATCATTCATTTGAGTGCAAGCTGTCAATCCAGTAGAAGCTACTCTATTGATGCTTACATGTGAAGGTTGTTGTGGAATAGCGCTCATGATTCAATACTGTTAAGATGCTCATGTGACTATCGATGAGATCTTTAAGCATCTAATTTTACAGCCAGGAAGATGAAGGCTGGGGGCATCCGGCGTTCATACTCTCCGAGACTCTGAAGGAAATGAGCTGAATGTGCATTCATGAATATAATTCTATTGAGAAATCCCTCTTCAGAAATTCAAAAGTAATACAGGTCGTGGGGGATAGATAATTACTATTGTAAACCATTTAAATCAGAAGTCACGCGTTACACAACAAGCGGTACAATACATGCGCAAAAAGTTTTATTGCCCTCAGAATTAAATAGTTATCCTACCCCTGTGACGGGATCATATTTCTAAAAGATTAGTAAATGATATAAAAGGCCGAGGTGATTTTGTATACGATTTTATCATAACTGTTCGCTGCATCCTTGTTCTTCCATAGCACTTGTCGAACGTGACAACATGGGAAAATCTCAAGGCAGGCGGAGTAAGCGGCCCGACCTGAGATGACAGGTTCCTCACGACCAGCAAGCTGGCCTGATTGCTCGGATTTCTCTGCTACTGACCCTTCCAACCCTTTGGGGATCTCTCAATAGGAATATCCCGTTCAAGAACCCGACCTTTGGGCGCTTCATGATAACACTTTATCGATAATCTGGGGTTCAAGTTGAACATAAGGAATGTAGTAGCTCCGGTGTCTTCTCGTTGACCATCCTGATTGTCTTGATGAAATCAATAGCTAGAGTAGCGCACGTTTCTTGACTCAATTAGTCTTGAACAATTTCACAGCATCATTTCTAATCGATACATAAGTATTGGGTGGTCGTCTTTTGCTATCCACTAGCCATTTTGACTGGATATAACTACCATATTTCTTAACCATGGAGCCTGCCAGTGCCTTGTTTACCAACGCACAGAAATTCAGCATCGAAGGTTCAAACATTACAAGTGTTGGCCGTGATCACAACACGTACTCGTATAACATTACCATCATCGCTAGTACTGTAAGTGATGTTGGTGGGACCAATCTTGCACAGTTATGCAAGCAAGAAGATTGGGAGAAAATGATCGCTAATATGGAAGAGCGAGCGAAAAAAAAGAAAGAACAAGAAGAACAGGGTGTGTTAATGTAAGTGTATCGTTTACGTGCTTAAGAGTATAGTACTAATATAACTGGAACAGCAACGAAGAGGTATTACCTATTCAGCCCGCAGTTGATCCAAATTCAATTACGAGGCGTGTTGTGATATACACTGGCGTAGATATTGCCAAGAAGAAATTGAAAACAACTGTGAATGTATGTAAAGCAACCGATGCACTCCCGAGCACTTCTTGATTTTACAGGTCATTTTCACTCTATCGCCTGCTGGATCAACACCATCTGGGGAGCTGTGGCCTACCATTGTATGGAAGGTGCAAAGAACTATGTTCTCATAAGCTCCGTCATCGTTGACTTTTGGTATTTCATCTCTAGAAACTTTCCTTTCAACCAAATAGTAAGTAAGGTTAAAAACCCCTCGTATATGGAATATGCAACTCACAATCACGGAATTTTTCTCTCATTCCGTATCAGTTACTAGGCGACAAGATATCATGTGGTACAGCGAGTGCGAGACAGAAATTTTAGTTAGTTAAAAGATTAGAATTGACTTTTGAAGCAGGACGGGGTTCTCC
Source organism: Nidularia sp. FH-822889 (assembly GCA_036937115.1). NCBI lineage: Eukaryota > Fungi > Basidiomycota > Agaricomycetes > Agaricales > Nidulariaceae > Nidularia > Nidularia sp. FH-822889. The sequence goes on from JASFDF010000078.1 coordinate 2,030, forward strand.
ACTATCAAAGAAAAAGCTGGTGGGATATTGTCTCCTGACGGTTTAAATCCAGTCGTCAAAGTATGCAGCTCTCTCTAGCTTGTTCTTGCTTTATACTAATTTCATCATAGCCAAAGCATATCGCAATTTTTCAGGATGTCGGGGAGACTCCTCTTTTTTCTTCTGAGGAAGAATTGCCGATGGATACAACGAGTATTGCAATTCTTAATAAACAACCTAACAAACAACGTTTTGCTTTATGTATGTCATGTTTGATAAAATCGAGGTATTGGCATGTCTCACCTAGATTTAAGTACTATAGATGGAACTCGTCCAGAAACCGACCAATTTTTACCCGTTGTAGATCTCAGTTCCCTCAGGTATGCCGGAATCTCCATTATCTTTAAACACTTACAACTTGTGTATATGAGATAGTTGTGACGATATTTTAGTTTGTGACCCTCCAGTTATGCTTCAGGCATACCTTGTGCCATCTACCAGTGAATACGAAGGTTGTGATTCTGATGCTACAAGTTATTAGCAAACGCTGACGAAGGTTTCACAGAACGAAAGCCTATTAAACCTGAAATTTTGAAGCGACCCCTCTTGCCTCAACCAGTCAATATAACAAAGTTGAGACCAGTTCGTATTCTTCCTAATCTTTGAAATTATGTCACATTGATTTTCTGCGTAGACTACATCGTTCCGTCTCTACTCTAGCAACTCTGGAAAGATAATCCTTGAAATCGACTAGAAAAACTTATCGTCTCTTGTACTGAAACTCATTTGTCGTTTTGGATGTTTATTGACTGGGAGTTAACATGTCATGTGTATCGCTTGCTTGAAAATGAGAGGTAATGAAAGACATGTACGAGAAACGCGAGAGATGATGCGAGGGACATGCTAAGTAAGTAAGAGGGTAAGTTATACTTACCATAAATGGTGACACTCCAAACCTCAAGCCCGCATGTTTAGTGCGTGAGTACGAGTTGCATTACGGACTCGTAAAAGCAGAGAATGTGTAGCGTGAACATGGCGCATACAAATCATGATGAAGTACCGAAGAATAGGCAAAGATCGGAAAGCAGGAACAAGAATGAAAAATCAACATGAAGAAATATATACACACCTATGACCTATCGATAACTAGACTGTTCATATGCTCGCGTCCCAATCAGACCGAGCACTCCTTGAACCCCTATCGCTACCATGGAGATTGCGGGGGTGGATGCAGATGATATATGAGGACGAGCGGAAGCGGTGGGCACCCCCGAGGGCGGGGGGGAAGGGGGAGGGTAAAGGAGGTGCCTCAGATGGTGTGAATAGGATCGATGCGCTAACTGGGAAGAGCGATGCAGAACGTGCGGCGTTGAATGCGATTATGGGACCTCGAGACCGGTATGCAGCTGTCTTCATAAACTCCAACCCACCCGCTCCCCACCGCGATCCCTTGAAGCCCATCCTCGTGGGTGAGACCTTCCAGCACCTCCCTGGACAGGAACCGTACCCGCGCAACGCGTGGGAGCTCACCCCTGAGATCCTGTTCGAGATGCAGGATGCCCTACATGCGTCACCGTTTGGGGGCCACCCGCCGCATAGAGAGAGGGTACCAAGGATCAAGGTGAGTCTTCCGTCCGGGGTTGTTAATGTTGATTTAGCGTACGGTAGACCCGACATCAATCCGATGCATCTGCTCGTCCCGAAGGCCGATCGTAAGGCAGATGGTTGTTTGGACGTTCCAGCCTCCCTCCGCCCTGACGCACCCAAGCCCTCGGCGCATGCGCACCCCGGCTGCCTCACCCCGGGATGGACGCCTTTCAAGCCCCTCTTCTCGATCCCGACCGCAGTGATTGATCCCCCCACCGCTTGTCTTGCTGCATTGTCTTCGACTATGTCAGTTCGCGACAGGTGGCTCCTCCCCGCGCCCCGGCGCTGTGGATGAGCACACGGCCATGCGCAGCTTCGACTTCCCGCGTACGATGAGAAGCTCCTCCAGGACTCCCGGCAAGTAATCCAATCAAGGTTATCCATGCTGACGGCTTGATGACGTAGAATGTCCTATGATCGTCGAAAACGGTTTCCTGCCCGTCGCCCCGCAAGCGTGACACCTGTTTGCAGACCTCCCGAGCTGCCGGGCAGCCCTTCGGACTCGGAGAAGTTCTACACGTCATCAGAGGGAGAGCACGCCGCACCCGCGCACAGCGCCGACACGCCCCCGGATTTGCCCCTCGTCCTCACTTAAGTTGCTGAGGATGACTTTGGCCTAGGCGCCGTCGAAACTCCAGTCGTCCTCCGCTCGCCGGGTGAGCTCCTTCGACCCGGGCGCTCCAGGGCTAGGAGCAACGCGTATTCGAGACTGACAGGAGGGCGAAAGCGGGAGCGATATATATACTGTGCGCCCTAAGTAGTCCGCAGTGCTGCGGCGAAGGGTGGAGGGGCTCGAAGGGCGGAGGATAGAGGGGCTCGAAGGGCGGAGAGCGGAAAGGCTCGAACGCTGAGTGCGCTGTTTAATGAAGGTGAGGAGAAGATGCTATATTATGTTATTCGAAGGGGACACGTCGTCTACATGTAGCGAGCGTCGAGGTTGAGTACTCAGGTTTGTAATTGATCTCCCTCTATGCTAGCGTCCTACAGGTTGGTAGCAGCAATGCCATGCGCTGGCTGGCTAATAAGTACCATGTGTCATGGGCACTGAATCTTTACCAAGAGCTTTCCAGGGGCCGATGAAGGCGAGGTATGACGGCGAAGACCGTGCGTATTCGCTGGGGTGGGTAAGTCCAGGAGAGGGAGGTAGATGAGCCGGAGATGTCGTCAGGACGTTGAAATGAACTTCTCAACATGGTATGCACGCTCGCCAGCTCTTCGGAGACTTCCATAGCCGACACTGACGTAATATGAACATCAGCCAAGAACAAAGTTTGACTTTATTTTTATTTTATTTTATTTATTTTAAATTCTCTATATTTACGTGCAACAAGTAGACTATGCACTAAGACGCACGGGTCGTGCTAAGACAACAAATCTACATGTGAATAAGCGATCTAGGTGTGAGGGGACTAAGGAGTCCAAACGGTTGAAGTGTGTATAGCTGTAATGTCCAAGTTAAAAATTTTTCGATCTGCTTTACCTCTCGAGTGACAGGCCCTCCAGCTGGAGAAGGCCACGATGATTGAGGGAGCGGTTGCTAGTTAGCCGGCAGCCCCCTACCATGGTTTTACATAGATCAGATTATGTTATCCGACCTCCAGCAACACCTCATTGAGGTGTTACTCAGAAACCTATGGCTAACGGACTTTCCTTAATAATGCATGTATTTTGGTCGTGTTCAAGTCGCTTTATACTGCGCTGACAACATCAATGCAGTACGTTCCTTTTGATATGGGGAGGCTATTGCTGACGATGATGTGAGCAAAATACGACTCCACTCAGTACCCGATTTATGCCTAGTAGTCAGCCGGCAGCCCATCGAGGCTGCACACTGGATTCGGCAGCGCACAAGTACACGTGGAGACAGATGAGGTGGTGCGACTCGGATGCTACATCATAGGGGGTCACAGACGATAAATAAAAGGGGGGCGGCCTATGCGCAGGCAAGACATAAGTAATATCGTGGGCAGACCCTATCGCTCATAATATTCGCCACCTCCGAGTATTGGCCGCGCTAAGAATTACCGTCGTACTCAGGTGGTTCTGATTCCTCTTCATCCGCATCCTCGGATTCATCGGGCTGACGGACTACCGCCTCGAATCTCCGAGCTTACTCCCTAAGCATTGTAAGCTCCCGCTCTCGTTTATTTCTTGCAGATGATGATTCCGGAATAGTAGAGCTGAACACGTTCTGGTTCTCCATAGCCGCTATTTCCTGATCTAGGCGAGCCCTTTGGAGACGCAGTTGATCCACTCGCGAGGAAGTGACAGTCAGAATAACGGGAGAGCTCGGTTTCTCATTTTGGTAATAGGATGGAGCCGGGTTAGGTGTACTCTGCGGAATGGTATAGGTGACTGTCAATGGGGCAGCTATCGCGTCCTCCGAGAGATTCGGACTAGGCATATTCCCGGGATAAGATTTTGCGGCTGATGGGTGGTTTGGACTTGTAGAATTGAGCTTCTCGATATCAGCGTCCGAACTTGAAGCTCGACGCCGTCGTCGTCGCCGTCGCAAGCGGATGACAAATATAGCGGAAACAGTTATAGTCACAGCAATCCCTCCTGCTGTGCCACCGACGATGGGCGCTATAGGCACCTTCTTTCCGGACGACGGAGTGTCTAGTGTCTCAGGGAAATTGCTTGCAGTCGCCGAAGCAGGGATGATGCTTGATGAACTGGAAGTACTGGAGGTGAAAGTGGTCTTCGACACAAGGGAAGTACTTGAAACGCCTATGCCGGTGGCTGTATCTGAGGTACTGGTTCTTGCGGGGGTGTTTGAAGAAACGACACTATCAGTGGCTGTCGAACTACTTTAGTAGCAAAGAATTAGTGTAAATTTTATTATTCTGCGCTATTACTCAAGACCACTCACGGCACGACATTACTAGATGTTGTTGTAGCAGGAGGAGTCGACGAGACGGAGGAGATACTAGCCGAAGAGCTTGAGATACTAGTCGTACGACTCGTCGTAGTTGAAGTAGAAGCACCCGGAAACTGCCCCACACAACTGGTATCGGCTAAAGAAAAGATTATATATGGTTCGAATAAAGTTTGCAGCCTGCGAGTATATTGGGACTTACCTCCCCTGTTAACGGTGAATTCAGCAGATAGTCCGATATTTCCTTCGCTATCACGCACTGCGAGAAGGAGAGTGGTACCTAAAACTGGAACTTAGTATTTACTCGATATTGTTGAACAAATTAAGCAATTATAAAATCGAGTTTAATGCGCTTACCGGCGGACACGGATACGTCCCAATTAATGAAAGTCGAACTTGTTGGCGGGAAAGAGAAAAGAGGAGCGGCGGATGCATCCCCAGGTAGAACGCTAGCCGATTCAAATTAACAAAATTGGCGGCATGCTTAGTCATTTGTCCAGCTTACCTCTAATAGAAAACGAATGGACAGTGGAAGTATATCATTATGTGCGACTAGTAGACATAGTAATGTTTTACTAACGACGATGTAAGGAGCTAATGTGCAAATGTTGGGGGTGAGTATATAAATTGATCTCGTGAAGTAGTCGACTTACGTGTCCCACTTCCGAAAGTGATAAGAGAAGTTTGACATGTAAACATGGAAGTCGGGCTACTAGATCCAACATATTTTGGACGTAAGGTAATACTCTATAGAGAGAAAACCTACGGCGTGTTGACTATGACAGCTGTAGCACTGGCAATGTTGAGGAGAAGAAATACGATGGAAGTGTTCCTCATCGTTGGCGCCAGCGCCGAGAAGGTCTGGCGAGAACAAAAAAGTGTGAGGGAGAAAACGATTGAAGAACATTGTGCACTAGCACCCGCATATGTACTATTGATAAACCGAATGTTCGGGATTCGAGTTCCCTGAAGGCCATGACAGGAAGTTGATGAGGAAGAGCTGTCAATGAGCTGCAAGGCAACACCTAAGGACGCTTAAGGGCACTTAAGGTAACTTTTTGAATTGAGTACGTACTTCTTGTGTGTCCTTTAGCCTCGGAGATCGTCTGTTTACAACCATGTCCTCTGTATGATATCACAATTTTTCCGAATTCTGCACTCTCACTGATCCCTTGTCGCGTAGTTCACATTTTAAGGGATCTTCACTTGTTCTGCACCAGGTTGATCCAATATAATTAACCAAGACAACCAAAAGCCAAGAACTTGCTTGAAAGCAGTCGTTCAGGGTCAGTGGTACTCCAAAGGTTCAATTGTTCGACGACCACTGCCTGGTACAGCATGAACACTGATTACCTTGTGCTCATAGGTCTCATCAAGCTTCCGGAATACTTTTGTTGACCCGTTATACTCTACCCAAACGTAGCTGTCAAGACTCGAGCGTCAATCAACAATTCGCCTCGAACCCAGAAATGGATAAGTATTCCTCATTTCCACTGGCGTCAGCAAATTCCTGAGTCGAATCGAGATAAGCATAGTCTCGCTTCCGTGCAGCGACATGATCTACTCCTACCTTGCAAAGGCCTTCTCTGCACAGCTTCATATTTCTAGCGTACACACAGAGTCCCTGGGGCGGAGAACGAAGAGGGGATCGATGCTTGGGAACCAGTTTGTGCACCTACGGTGAAAGTGTAAGAGTTGATAAAGCAATGCAGGGCACGGAGGATCTGAAGAAGATAGAAAGGAAAGGAAAGGATGCAGAAAGTAGCAGGAAGCTATTGAGAATCCACCAGCACACAACCACAATAATGAGTGAGCCAAAGAAAACAGTATTAATGGGAGCAGGACTCGAATGAAAATGGGCCACACCCCAACTTAAGCATGCAGGAGAGGTCCACGCTGGGGTATTATTGGTGAACTTCAAATGAAATTGACCATCGAAAAGTACAAGAAAGTGGTGTACGAACTCGCATAAGCGAAATAAAACCGCCGCGAACATGAAGCTGGAAAGGCATAAAAGGAGGAGACGCTAGAGGGAGCAATGAGCACAATACACGATAGGTAAAAGGACTGCAAGAAAAAGAGACTCGAAGGCATGAGAGTATAAGAAAAGACAACGAGAGAGCCAAGAATGACAGAAAGGAAGCAGACAAAGACAGTACACCAAGAAACGAGGAACCAACGGAGAGAAAATCAAAACAGACCACCCTCTCTCTCCCTTGGAAACCCCGTCCATCTCGGAAGGCATCACCAGAAAAACCGACCTCCTTTTTTCTCGAATACTCTATCCACTTCATCTGGCAAAACACAATTCCATGAATCAAGCAAAGATAGAACCAAACTCAGTGCGCAAAGTAGCGCGTAACAGCGAAAGGTCATCTGATTGAGCAGATGCGCTCAGATCTACCGAAGATGAGCAGGGCTTCAGAGACGTCCATGAGCTAGCTGGATGAACGAGGAAATAGTGGAAGCTTGGCCAATGCTTCGAGTTTCAAGAGTTAACACGGGAGCGCGCATTGCCAATACACGTTACAGCTTAAGAGTCTGCCTTTACGAGCAATTGAGCTTTGGCTGAATGAAATACTCGGTCCCGACTGTTATGTCAGACGACCGTTGATGTGGACGGCAGATGGAGAACTGTTTGACTAGTCATCGGAAAACCGAAGAAACCGGCGAGCAACGATGAAGAAGCACGCACAAAGGGCGAAGGGCGGAGGAGGCTTCGATGTCAGGGCGGTAGCCAGGCGGCAGGTTACCTCCTTTCTTTCAGGTCAGAGTTATACTATGGGGTACGGAAGGCGGAGTGCAAAGATAGTCTGCTAATGAGCCTTTTCCCAGGGTTCTCGCATCGTGGGGGTTGGGGAAGATGTGGTGAAGTTGATTCATTCGAACTCCCCTCTATGCGACGTGCAGTACTCTTGCTTCAAAAAGGCTGTGTACAACCCGTCGTGGATGTCCATCGCACTCATACTGGCTCCGAGGAGGACGGGAAGAGGGTTGGTGAGGAGCTTTTCAGTCTGTAGAGACAGCGTAAGAGTTAGCAAACCGATGCAAGGGCGCTGAAGGGCAGAGGATCACCGATGAAGGCAGAAAAGAAGAGAAGGGAAGGTGTATAGAAAGTAGTACGTAGAGGTCCGAAAACCCTGGTTCCCGTCGCTTATTCCATGAGCCCAGGTCTGCACAGGTCAAAAGCGTCGGATGAGCAGGTGGTTCAACTCGAGTCCTGAGGGGAGGGGCAGTTGTGCAGTATCTTGGAGATATCGTGCGTGACCACTTTGGAGAGGCGATTGTATGTTCACTAGAATGTAGTTACGCAGGAGCTTGGGGAGATGGTTGTGCGAAGCTTCGGGGAGTCTATTGTGAGCAAACACGGCCAGCACTCCCGGAGGCTCTGGAGAAGTGTTTATGAGTTATCTTGGACGGTGAGGGTGGGCAGCAAAGAATGCACACAGTCATGTTAATATTATGGGTTTAATTGCTCCAATTCATCGCGAGCGCTGCTGTCCGCCATAAGCTCAAAACTGGGGCGCAGCTGCAAGTCAGCACGCACGGTCGCATCCGCATTAAAATACACCATTGGCGCGTACTGAGCATATCTGAGCTCGGAGCTGGAACCGTGTAGGGAGCGGAGAAGATGTACATTGGAACTTACGTGGGCAGCAGGAAGATTAGCCTTAGATCCTGTTGGGAGGAGCAAATAGGAACAAGGACAAGAAGAGCAATAGAGGCAAGAAAGGTAGAGAGGATGCATAGAAAGACGGAGCACAAAAAGGAACGGAGAAGGAACAGAGCAAAAATTAAAACGGAACGGAACGGACCACCCACCTAAAAGCTAGTAAGAGCACCACTCCGCACATCACTCAAATTCCCCATCCACCACATCCAGCAAAACGCATTTCCATGGACCAACAAAGGCTAAAATTTGGAAGGCAAAGACAATCTCAATGCGCAAGGCAGAGGGCAACAGCGGCAGATTGAACAGATGCGCTCAGATCCAACCAGCATAGAAGATGGGCCACACCGGGCAGAATTCAAGAATCAACACGAGCATCCGTTTCCAATGTGTGTTGGAATCGAAGAATCGGCATTTTCAGGAAGTTGAAGAGAGTTGAAGTTGGTTAAACGAGTTACTCGATCTCGACAATTGAGCCCGAACGACCAAAAAACGGAACCGACGTTGCTGGCACTATTTGTCCGATAACACCCAATCTAAACATGGTGCCACTGCCCCAGCGAACATATTCAACTCTTCAACGCCTTCAACTTGCCCGCTCTTGCCCACCTGGCCTTAGGATTCATGTCCGCCACAACCTTATCAACCTACCACGGTATAAAGCACACCTTAGCGTATACATCTCCCTTTCTCGAACAATCTACCCCAATTCATTCTCATTGAGTCCTTGACTCTCAAGATTTGCAATGACACATATCACTCTCGCGGATTACCCCCCTGAGCTCCTTCTCGAATTCACTGGACATCTGGATGTGGCAGACGTTTTATCAATAATATCTGTAAATTTGTTCCCTCGTCCGTTTTACGTTCTATGTTTACTGATTTCTCCTGGTTAAAAGGTGTGCTCTGCATTTCAGCACCTCGCAAAATCTCATTCTCTTTGGGTGAATTCTCTCGAAAAGACCCGCGAGACACGGCCTTCGGCCTGTCCTGTTGGATTCGACCTGAAAAGTGCTGAAATATGCGAGCTTCACCGAATTGTCCGTGCCACTTTTCTTCGAGACGCTAACTGGTGCCGCGATCACCCCGTTATGCTTGGAGAGCCACAGAAAATGCACCATGCCGAAAACGACGAGAATCCCCAAATTCTTGCTACAGTTTCAAGGACAAGAATTGTTATTATGCATGTAAAAGGTAATCTTGTTATATGTGCCATGGACAATACGCAAACCTTGCTTAAAATGCGAATTGGATACGTGTTCATGTCCCACGCCCACTACGACGAGTTCAGAAACCATCTTATTGCTATTGTTGTTCATCGCAGACCCCGGTAAATCCTTCTTCCGCAATTGCTTTATTTCACATTAATGGATTATTCCGATGTCATAGGGAACTACTACACATTTTTTCTGTGCGATACGGTGACGGGAAGGTAACAACAATCCAGGAGGTTTATAGTGCCTACCTAGATTTTCAATGCAGGGCTTTATTCATATTCAAAGATATTGTCGGTCTTGTTCTATATGAACATCAGGTAGATAGATCGTACGTCGAGGTGCATAATTTCAAGACCGGCGCATGTGGAATGTCCGAAGTTGAATTATGTCATGATGCGGTGAGTTTTCTTTGCTCATTTGTCCAACGGCTTTTGAGATATCTCTACAATGACAGAAACTTATCGATATGACGCTTTTCTACGTATATCAAGACCATCTTTATCTGCACATTACCGACGTTGAAGACTCTGAAGTACGCTCCGTATCCATAGAAGAGCTCATGACGGTGCTAGAAGGAAATCAATCCCATGCGGACGGGTCACGATCTAAATGCAGCTCATCTAGAGTGATAAAACTACAGCAGAACGCCTTCAATGATGAAGACGAAAGTGGAGGTAAAGAGGTACCGTGTTGCTACAAAAAATGGTCACCCGCTGGATTCCACGTGATCTCATCACTGTATCAAATATCGAGTGGGGAAGAAACTGAATTCACCCTTCCACGATTTCGTTTTTGGCCTGCGCCCACCATAAGTATTCGTATATCTTCCCGAGATGCCACAATTTCTATCGACTCCCTGGTGATCATCTTCGGAAGCTTCGGTGCATATTATAGCAGGATCGCCGAATCCATGGCCCTCTGAGAAACAGTTTTCCTTTGTCTAATTCATTACTCGAAAAATAAGGGCGAAATTCAATCGCGAAAGCTAGATTACAACCGTTCGATTGACTTGACGAAGATATGCTCAATTGCGTTGGAAGAGCACTACGGAATGGTATTCCTTTCACACAAAGATGGCTACGTGATTGCAATCCCTTATGGAGTTGAGCTATCGCAATGTGTATAAGCTTAGGAGGATCTAGTACATGTACATTGCTATAGGTATATATGTAAACGCTGCATAACGTCAAAACACCGAGCATTCAAACCAATTCGTCACCAAGCGTCGGTACACCGCCCACTAGAACTGCTATCAGTGGTCCTTTTATACTTTATATGGACCCTTCTCCAATCGACTTGCTCGTTCTTCTAGTGCGGAGGTTTAGATCGGTATGATTTCATCTAGGTGAACGTCAGCATCAGTCTCCAGATCAAAATAGTGTAGGTATCTACACCTTCTCAGCAAAAAATACTACCAAGAGATACGACACCAATCCGAGCAGGGTTGGTGTATGCTCTAAATTACGGACAGTGACAAACCCCTCACTGGCATGAGAAGTCCGTCTGCAATAGAGCTCTGAATGCTACCTTCTAGGCCCCAATAATATAATCTCACTTGAAAAATAAAAAGAAGTTTCCGACTACTACGACGGCCTCCTCAGTCATCGTAGCTTCCTCCACCTGTCGTTCGAGAACCAAAGTCAACTTTTGAAGCACATGATGGATGAACGTACGTAGGAATATATTTTGTGGCAACCGCTTCACTGTCGGTATCCAATCCTAAATCATCTGAGAAATAGTGTTGCCTTCGAATACTAGGGATGATTCACATTCGATTGGCATGTTATCTGCCTAAGGTGCAATTTTATCTAGCAGAAGTTCATCCATGGGTATTGAACGTACTTCCTGAGAGAGTTTATCAAGGCTGTGAAAATAAAGGTGGTCTTGATATATGGAGAAGCGCACTAAAGTTGGATACGGTACCTATCATAGCGAGATTGCCAAAAGACTACCAATATATCGGCAATGAAAACTCACAGTGTAATCCAATTTAATCATAGCCTTTCTACATTGACCGGTTTTGAGTTGTGAATATCAACGAGCAATCTATATAGTACCTGGTGTGACGCGACAACGAACACATCTAGCTTTGTTGAGGATCTGTCGCCGCTTGATTTCGTTCAAGATGCGCGATTGCCTTGGGAATTGCGTAATAATAACCAGGGGCATCCTGCTATGTCTATGATTGTGGTGTTTGTGATTGGAGAGTGGTTGAACGACGGGGACTGAGTATCTCGTCATGGTACTGTCGCCGTCAATGGACCATCCTAACATGAATGCTTTGTGGAGGCGCGAGCAGCGAGTAGCAACTTCGCATGAAGCCCTGTCGCAGCGGGAATAAGTATGACAGAAAATACACCATGGAGATGAAGAAGCGCACCAGCAGCATCCCATCATCCTCAAATAGCCAGCGTGGCGCTATCCATCCTCGGAAACATGCGTCAGCAATCTCTAGAAGCAGCTCCCCGCACAGGAGACGCGCGCAGATGGCGGTATCTGGGGGATCTCGATAACTGTATGATGATGGCGTCCTAGATATTGCGTTCTCTTGGAGATGCCTGGGTCACGTGGGCGAATGCGGATGCAAGACTAGCGATGAGCAGATAGCTGTATAGAAATCTCATGCAACGGCGTAACGCGGTGCCAGAACGACAAGAACCTGAAGACCTGGAGAGAGATGACAGCCTGAAGACACAAATTTCACTCTTTTTCGCCTCCACGCACTTGTGTCAGATGTCTGCTATTGCCTTACTTTCGTGTGTTGGAGGTTATGCCATAGATAAGTTACAACCCATCGAGATTGCCATGAATCGATGTATATCGTAGCAAGGTTAGACTCTAAGTCTATGGCGTACTCGGTGTGGCGACATGTGGTACCAGTGAAATGTTGCTGTACATCACTGAATGCTCTGAATCGTTCCCTTAGGTCTCGCCATAGATGATGTTGGAAGGCACAAAAGGTATATATAAAGCAGACATAAAAGAAATAAATATTGAGACCCGTAGGTCTACCACTCCGGGAAAGCGTGTCATCCTTGTGCAGGGGCCATGCTAATCTTCTCTGTATCGTTCCAATTTTTTCGTATGTCACCCCGAAGGGGACACTAATGGGTGTGATTTTGACTGGCGTGAGAACTCGTTTCTGCTTTTTGTTCAGCTTGCGGGTGATAAGTGTTAGCACCCAGAGCCATATCCCGGCCCTCCTCCACTAGCCTACACTCCCTGTCGAGAAAGACTCCCGATAACTAACGCCTCCGAGTTCACCACCTAGCCCGGTTCTCATAATTAATATACTGTATCTGCTGGATCTTTGGGCTTAACCTTGGCTTCTTAAAAACACCAGTCACATAACAAACAATCCGATCCAATCCCTCGGAGACGTTCCCCTACACTTATCGATTATGAAACCACTCAAACAACGGTTTCCGAGTGACAAGTACGCATGGGCCATATCTATAAGGCCGCTCTATGGTACTTTGTGCTGTTCATTCTGCTCGTCAGCGGACACTGGTGCTGGTGCCCTCCACCTCCGCCAGCATTCAAGTCTTAAGGCTCACGTCAGCGCGTCAGCGGGCCAGACACCGAAGTATCGATGCACCACATGCAAATTAGGTCACGCTGAGCCTTATCGTATACGGACCTCCACCACTATGTTCTTCCGTCTCTCAGTGCGCTCAGTTTGGAATGCTTCTTCTCTGGTTTTACTAGAAGTATCAGCATTCTTGTTTCGCTGACACATCATGACTAGACTCTAACTTCGGTGCACTGTATAGCTTGACTCCTCAATATCTAGAGCCCCAGAATTCAGGCTTTAAACTCTCGAGCTCAGGGTACGGATGCCTTGGGATTTTGAACTACCTATCTCCCTATTGTGACAAGACGAAGGAAGCCCAACGGAATAAAATCTCGTAATTCATTGAAAAGAAGTCTTTCTATTATTATCCTGTTGCAAGTTAGCAGAAGCTCCATGTGCGCAAGATCGATAAATACATGTGCTACGCTCTTCCTCTGGCGCTTCCGGACACAGCATCGCAACATCTGCACCACTACCACTAACGAATTGGGGATCAATATAGGGCTCTTTCAATCACATATGGGGAAAAAACAAGTCCAAAATTAACTTCCGGGTTTCTATAAATTGCGAAACATATGTACCAAGTTTCTGCACTTCTGGGTTCTAGCTATGTTGCTTGCGCTCGCATCTATACTAGGTCTCCTGTCCTACTCGGGAGTTTTTGCTGGGCAGATACCCGTGGTTGACGGCGTCATTGGTGGTGTTCCAGACGCTTCTACTCTTCCTGAGCCGCAGGTATTCGCTAGCAACGCGGGTGTTGTCACGACACCCGGAAAACTACGTGTAGTTGAAAATTCGGGGGTGTGTGGTATGCTCATCTTCTCTCTTTAATCTATTATATGCTTTAGCTAATAGATTGAGGCAGAAACTACTCCGGGTGTATACCAAGCATCAGGGTATGGGGATTTGACTGCTACTGAGAGTATATGGTCAGTATACTGGATCATTTTTGCTTTAGAATTCCTCACTGAATTATACTCAGGTTCTGGTTCTTTGCCGCCAGAAAAAATCCTAAAAATGCACCATTGATGCTCTGGTTCAATGGTGGAGTACGTTACCCTTACCCTCACTCACGAGAGCTTCATTAGTTCTCATCGATGCCTTTTATAGCCCGGAAGCTCCAGTATGATCGGCCTCCTGCAAGAGCACGGTCCCTGCCGCATCACGAACGACAGCACTGCTGTTACGCTCAACCCATATTCATGGAACAACGAAGCAAACGTGCTGTACATTGACCAGCCGGTCGGCGTGGGCTTCTCACATGGTGACACGACAGTTGGCACATCCTGGCAGGCAGCGGCAGACGTGTGGACGTTCTTGCAGATCTTCTTGTCGGACGAGAGGTTCAAGAAGCTGGCAAATAATAAGTTAGCGCTCTGGACAGAGTCGTAAGTTGTTTCTTACTTTGAATTCACTGTCGCTGAGTATTCAAGATTTGTAAATATTTCAGGTACGGTGGTCATTACGGGCCGACGTTTGCTGCGTAAGTAGTTTCGCTGCTGTATTTTTTATTGTTGGTCTCTGAATCTTGATTCGCGAAAGTCATTTCCTCGCTCAGAATGAAGCTATCAAGGCCAAGAAAGCTACTGGTATTCATTTGAACCTCGAAGTTCTCGGTGTCGGGGACGGCTTGACCGTACGTTTATCCAACTACATTCCCTGCAATGCAAATATACTATACTGATGTTTTATATTAATAGGATCCATTAATCCAGTATCCAGGCTATCTGGCATATTCCGCAAGCAACCCATATCACCCGCTGGTCAACGACACTGTGCTCGCTAAGGCGAACACTGATTGGATTGCCCCTGCCGGATGCCAGGCACAAGTCAGTCGAACTTTGCATCAGTTCTTCTTTGTATAATATCTTTAATACTTATGTTCTGGAACAGATCGCGGCATGTAACAACAACGGGAATGAGACATTTTGGAATACGACTACATGCTCTCGGGCACAGAGGTTTTGCAATAACAACATCCTTTCTCCTCTCGCTGGAATCTACGATGTAAGGTTTCTCGCGTCTTTAGTTCTGGCATAATCGCGCTAACTTCCTTGACAGGTTTACTATGTCCCCACTCCGGATCCAGACCCATATCCTCCTGCTATTGCTGCTTATCTAAATCAGATAGCGCCCATGATCGGCGGCGAGGTTACGTGGGAGCAGAGCAGCAATGTTGTATACAATAACTTTGCCGCTACTGGTCGGTGGGCCTTTCGTTTATGTATTGAGTCACTTCTGACGTACTTGCAGGTGACTGGATGAGGAACTCCCGACCAGACCTAGAGACTGTGATCAATGCTGGCGTGCGGACTATTGTTTATGACGGAGATGCTGTAAGTAATCGACCTCTGCTCAAATGAGCAACTATAATGATTGGGCTCAACTAGGATTATATTCTCAACTTCAATGGCGTTGAAGCAATGGTGCGCATTTTGTGGTCAATCGCGCTGATATTTTTGCTGATCAATAAACAGGTTGATGCTCTTGAGACAAAATTTACCGCTGAATTTAAACGGCAAGAGTTCCAGACATACAAGGTTGCTGGACAGAAGGCAGGTCAGTTCAAGAATGCCGGCACATTTTCGTATGTTCGTATATATGGAGCAGGGCACGAAGTTCCTGCGTACAGGGTCAGTGCTTTCGCCTACGACGTGTTATTATGTTTAATAAATGTTTCGCGGATTACACAGTTCGGAACGTTGAAGACAGGCCAAGCTGCCGCGCAGATGTTCACTCAGATCATGTCTGACAAGCACTTGTCGTCTACCTAAAAAATTAGTGAATTAGCGAAGCTTGTCGGCCTGGCAAGGAAGTAATTACTCAAGAATTGAAACTTACTTGCTTTTTTTTGGTGTAACTCAGCCAATGGGTGGTGCCTGTCTTATTTCTGCATATTAGCCGACTTTATCATAAGAATCGAGCAATCGCTGCTACCGCATCAACAATCAAGGTAATATTATTTAATGATTCGACTGCTGTTATTGCAGGACAAACAGAGTCATTTATATCGGGTTTAACCACAGTATCATGGATATGCTATATGAGAGTTTCGTTGAGAAACCCCAAGAAATAGAATCAAATCGTACACTGAATTAAAGAACATATTACAACACGCAAGGAGCATGACACGATTATTATTTCAAAGTAAGCCCCCTCTCCTTATAATTGGAATCATCTCGAGTACTGGCATAGGTCTTCGCTGTATAAGCCCCACCGCGTTCATCTTTACGATGAGCCCCTTGTCCTTGAGGGTTTACGCTATACATGGCAAATTCTGGACCGGATTGCTCTCCAAGGCCGCGAAATACCAATGTCGACGCCGTAATAGTTGAAACCTGGGCGAGGCGACTCCCTAAATCCCACCCAAGACCAACCCGGACTTTAATAAGAGTTACAGTTATTCCAATGACCGGACACCAGAGGTAGGTAGCGAATAGGTGAAGTGTAGAGTGGGTTTCGAAAGAAATGAAGTAGAATACCACCCAAGTCCTAGAAACAACGGTATATATCAGACTTCAATGGTTGACGCCTATTAAAATGGTAGGATAACACATACGCATATAGGGCTGCGCTCTCTACGAAAATGGCGATGGCAGACTGGGTAGCGGTTAACAAATGAGGATGGGCTTTCAGGAAGAAATTGAAACTGCTATCACACCATAAGACTCTTCGCATTTTTATCTCCCAGATACCGCATAGTCTCTACATTGACGCGCCAGATTTTGTATGAAATCATTACTATTGATACATGTTAGCAGATGCATCCACGACGTGAATTAATATTTTAAAAAATCACAGGAACTGTATATATTGGTACTATAGAAAGGAACATCAGAGTCATTCGTTGTCATGTAGCTGAGAAAAGGGCACACTGACCAGAGTACAAAGACACAAGTACCTATCGTCCAGCGGTTACCCAACACGTTGAATGAGCTCTGGGTGCTCAATTGCACCAGTTCGTAAGGCAACCCAATTCCACACACTAATTTGAAGGAATTAGAAGCAATTGCCATAGATAATAAATAAACACCTGCCGATCAAGCCTATAATGGTGCAGATAGGGAAAGCAATCATAATCTTGCTATAACTCCATACTATCCACAATCTGTAGACCTAATTTTAAGTTAATACGTTGCAGTAGTACGAGTGTGACTCAGAAAGAGAATAGCACTCACAATAATGCAGTCAGCAATCACCGCTGCTGCTACCACGAATGACACTCGCAATACTTCTGTAATTTGAGACAGGTCCTCGAAAAATTCCAGCGGAGTAGAGCCACCATTATACGTAACAAACCCTTGAAATAATCCCATCACGGTCAAAATCCAATGCTGAAAAATATTAATACTCAGGATGATGAGTTTCGTGTTTCATATAGCAAAGACCTACTCCCGTTGTTATCATAAATATCAAGGTTGTCCCTATTATCATGGGTTGTCTCAAGAATGAAACCCAGAACCACTCCTTCCTCCATGGTCCGGCTTGTTTCCAATGATGGAGTACTCCAAGGTATAAAGATGCGATGTAGAGGAGAATGAATATCCCATAGAACACACCTTCGATGCAGGATGCTGCAAGGATGACAGGAATTAATGGTAATGGCGCCATCCTTCAGAGGTACTTTAGAGTTGGACCAGGGAAGCTAAGTAGCTGGCCTGGCTCGTGGTATGTTTCACCGAACCTGGGGGTGTTTTGAATCTATTGTCAATGGAAATTTGTAGTTGCTATAACTTGGAATCCTCACAGAGTATTTCGAGGGGATAGCCCTAAGTGAAGTTGCTATGGTTCGGGAACACTGGTGTAACCATGGATATCCAACTCTATGTACTCTGGAGTTTGCGCTGGCGGTTCACTTTCTCACCATGAAGGAAGGGCTTCTGCATTTCGGCCTTCATCAATCAGTCACACTACAGATAGATACTTATCTTCAATTCCCATCACTTGCCTCCCTAAAGACTAGTCAAAATGCAGAAAGGTTTGAATTAACATCGATATGTTCACAAACCCTCGATTCTCGACTCACCAGAACTATTGATGGAGTCTAAAGTTCCGAATTATCCCTCCCGTGATGCTTGCTTTATGTCTGAATCTACATATGCGTCTTACTATCTTCTGAAGGCGTCCGGAAATTGCCCGGAAAATCTATCAAAGTCAATCAGGATTTATCGATGGTGTGAATGCATTAGCTCTAAAAGGTCCAGGAAACCAGGGTGACAGAATGTAGATCTCTAGTTGTGCGAAAACCCTAAAAGGCGATATACGCAGGTCGAAAATTATATCCCGGGAAACGCTAGGCTCGCGCGTTGACAGTACATGTACGTTTAAAGGGCTTATGTTAGTAAGACTAGATTTTTGAACAGTCAGAGGTTGTGTAGAGAGGGAATGTGAGTCAGAGAATTCGCCAAGAAGAGAGAGCCGGATCGTAACGACGCGTTCGCATTCAAGTGAAGTTGTCGGAGGATGGTGGTTGCGCTGACTTGAAGGCTATGTTCGGATCGGACGGTGTGGATAAGAATTGCGGGGGTTGGGCCGCTCATCCGGTGCCGGGGTTTGAAATGGAAGCAAAGTTCAACCTGTCGACTTTCAGCCCCAGAGTGAGCGTCTTCACCAGTCACGCTCTCTCCTCTAAGCTCTTCAATAGTCAGCCCGTCATTAACACGCAAATCATGCTAAGTAGTTACTTAAGCAGCCACTGAATCTGATGCCGTCCGCCCCATCCAACATCCTCTCAGCTGCACTGCGCCTGCAGAATGACCTTGAAACGATCCCGACTCCCGATGCCATGGATATGACGGTCGTAGCTAAATCACGTCTGAGGTCTCTCACTGTTGTTCTCCCTGTTGTTCTCCCTGTTCTCCCTGTAACTGCTTTTAACAACATTGATCCATGCCTGTATCTGGGATCCTCGTTTCGGACACTTACTTTGGCTTGGAATCATAGCAGTGGTGCGTGCCCTTATTAACTTCCTTCCTGCCTCCTCCGTTTTGCGTTCCCATTTCTCAGGACGTGCAGCGTGTGTATAGGCATGCGGGAGACGCGTGAGATGCTTCGGCCTGTCAAGGGGGAGGTTCAGGAACAGGAGAGAAGAAGGGGCGATGGGGTAAGAGGGAGGGACTACGCGTTGCTGTTGTCGACGGGAATGCACCTCATTCCGGGTACGGGAGCGCACTCTGCTGGTCGAGGATATGGGAGAGGACGATGTAGTTCTGTTTTTGGGTAAGTACTTCTGCTGCTTTTAACTTGGGGGCTTCCTTTCTTAGTGTAAGCTGTCTTTGCCATGTTTGTCCCTATCCTGTCACCAGTCGCTCTTTTGCCTGTCGTTTGTTTGCCAGTTGCTCGTTCTTTGCCTGTCGCCCTCTTTCTGGCGGTGTTCTCTTGCGCGTCATTTCTATGCATGGTGTTCATTTACTTGTTGCCTCCTTACTTGTCGTATTTTGTGCTCTCCTGTCCTCCTATCATCTTCGTATCCTCCCTCCTCCTTCCTCGCACGTTCCGCCTCGTTCTCCTCTTGTTCCTCCTCTCCTCCCATTATCCATGCTAATCCCGATGCAGGTCACAGTCTCTCCTCCCGCCTCAGGCACTCTCGGCTCCGAAAGAAAGCATTCTTTGCATGAGACATGAAAGCCAGGAAGATGTGCTTTTAGGTTCGCGCGTGTGTGCGCTCCTGTTGGATTTGAGCGATGACCCCAGGTTGGGCGATGACTAGGTTAATGTCGACCACAAGTTCGGGCGCTGACTTTATCACTAATGCAGCTTCTCCGGACACTAGGTTCACTTCAGTCCGTGCACCGGCTGCCAGATCTATTGCTGTCCCAGGTGCTAAGGATGTAGGCGGATGCGCCGAGTTAGAATCGCGCTATGGTATTGGGTCGAGGTCGAGCATAGGCCGTGAACACGGACCTTGGCTCGAGCTCTGAGCCAATCAGTATTAACATTCAAGGGACGAAGTTAAATCTAACGGCGGCTCTAGAGAATACGCCGTGCACACTTAATAATCTCTCGAATCGTATGCAGCATCGACAACTCCACCATGCGCGCACGCTAGGTACGATGCTCGTAGACTATTTAGCAAGCGACTGGCCCGTGAAGGATGGATGCTGAACCATGGTTAAGTGTAGGCTGTGAACCGACTCGCATGCAGCACACCTACACCCCTGCCACATGTATGCATCAACTTTCTCATCTCTGAGCCATGTAGCTGGCGACGGTGTGGTTCAGCATGTTGTCGTTTTGTTGGAGGGAGGAGGGGCGATAACGAGGATGAGAGCCAGATGGTGTCGAGGGAAGACTTGGAGGAAGTTATAGGCACTCGGCATAGTCTACCGTGCTAATTCCCGCCGCAGAGGTTTTTTTTTTTTTTTGTGGGTGTTGCTGGTGGATTTCGGTTATTTCTTGGGAAAGTTTTCGTTCACGTCTCTTTCTTTGGAAGTGCCACTGGTATTACCTTTCGCCTGCTTGCATATGTCGTGGATTGGGGTTCTGGTTTTCTGGTTTCTGGATGCTTTGTCTTATTTCTTGCGATCCCCTCTTTGATATATTTTTTTCAGGATTTGTCAACATACATCTTGTTTTTGAGTTCATTTCATTTAATTTCTACATATCTTTCTCGGCATTCTGTGCCTCCAGGTCACTTTTGCTCTTACTATACTAATCTTCTATCCTTCAGATATAGAAAGAACTGGGCTCGTTATCGACCTTGTCTTCAGACTGCGCCTCCTCTTCCGCTTCGGGGATCCGACGACCACACTGGACACCGTGGCCAGTCTGGAGCATGCACGACGTTCTTTGGATGAGGACGTCATGCGTTGCTTTGTGGAGGTCTATTGAGCTGGTTTGGGTAGTCCAGAGCTGATATGATCTATGAACGTAGAGCAGAAGAGCGGCACCAAGGGGAGGGAGCAGTGGACAGAACTCTTGACAAACAGCAAGAAGAGCATCGGCCGGCCGTGTTGTATAATGTTCTTATTTATTGATCACGGGAGGATGAAGAAGGGACTGGCATTTGCCTAGTTCAAGACTATCCCGTCGAATTGCGTGCATTTATGTGCCGCACGCAGTAGGTGTGTGGTCGTGGGCTAGGGATTGTTCAAGGCGCTGGCGAGTGTTCCCCAATAGATGGCGTTTTCATTCTGCTGTCTTTTGCTCTGGTCAGGTCAGTACTTTACGCTTTACGATGGGCCTATGTTGTTAGGCGCTTTGTTCTGCGCCAATGTCTATGTTATTCTTCAAATGTGCACATGTGCTTTTCGTTGTTGGTTGGCTTTGGATGCATGACAATGCTGTTAAATGAAACATATATTGCTCTTCCGCTATATATCTCTGTCGAGGTTTGTTTCTTATTTATTTATTTATTTATTCTTAGTATTTCTGCGGTGCTAATCTGTCTTTTGATAGGATATCATAGGGGGCAGCGCGCGTGTGGGAAGGAAGGCTAATTGCTGGCGTTTGAGAGGCTGGATGAGCGGAATTAGCTGACTTGTGACGTGCATATGTAGAAGGTACGGAAAGGTTCTCATGGTGCAGTATTAACCTTTAGTGGTATCTGCTTGCTTGTTATAATGGTTTTAACACTTAAATTCAATTGAAATGTTCTACAGAGACAACCACTTAGATTTAAGTGGGAGGTTCGAGTAGGTTAACCCGCTGAGATCTCTGACTCAGAAGTCTTCCCTACGTCTACCGTAGCGTCACGGCCCTACGCCGAATATATAGTTCTGATTTTTGAGCTCATGGGACAGTCGCGTTGCTGACAGGTGAAGAAGACAATGTCCTGAAACCCCCACGTGTTCAATGATCACAAGTGCGACGATAGAACTTAGTTGGACAGTCGCGTCGCTGACAGGTGAAGGAGACGCGTGATCACCTGTCATGAAACTCCCACGTGTTCAATGATCACAAGTACACCGATGGAGCTTAGTTTCCCTCTCTCCTACTACTAGTTGCCTCTCTCTTGCTAGTATCCAGTTTGACTTCTCAGAACCTGCGCAAAATACAGCTTACATGTTCTCACAAAGAAAACATATTAAAACCGTGGTTAAGAATGTGTGGCAAGAGGTCAGTGACTTGTGTTATATTATCATAAATCGCTGCGCTGCTAATTCATGCTGCTCATTCAATGCAATTGTGCATCAGCTTGACAAGGAGTTTCCATCTGGCACAATGGTACTTCTCAAATCCAATATCCCCCCTTCCGATTCGGTGGCCATGAAGGTGGCATCAATGAGAGTGGATCTCCAGCTGGAAATGGACAAGCTGAAGAGGCGAACTCCAGCATCGTCAACTTCTACCCCACGCCATAAGATCCCTCTTCGCAGGACGATCTGCGGAGATCCTTCCGAGAGAAAGCGCATTTTAGAGTTAATAAAGCTGACGAAGTTGAAGTTGGAAGCGTGCAACTACATCCTCTCTCCGATAAGGCGTCTTCCCGATGAAATATTCGGGGAGATCTTCCTTCGGACTCTACCCGAT
This sequence comes from Nidularia sp. FH-822889, assembly GCA_036937115.1. Classification (NCBI taxonomy): domain Eukaryota; kingdom Fungi; phylum Basidiomycota; class Agaricomycetes; order Agaricales; family Nidulariaceae; genus Nidularia; species Nidularia sp. FH-822889. The sequence goes on from JASFDF010000078.1 coordinate 24,466, forward strand.
AAGCCCACTCTGAATACTCTGCAGTCACCTCTTGTGCTACTCGATGTTTGCACAGCATGGAGATGCATAGCAGAGGCCACACCTCGTCTGTGGAACTATATTTGCCTCGTCATTAACTCTTATGGTCTGTCCGGGGCCGATAACCACGATGATATCGACCAGATGGCTATCATGGAGAAGTGTTTTTTCATGATGGAAGAATGGATTTCCAGGGCAATGAGTTTACCTTTATCTTTGCAATTAATTTTTGAAATCGATGATGATGAGATTGAGATCTTCGCACTGGGATTGGAGACTATCATGCCCCGGGTTCGATCTCTCGCTGTGGGCGGATACTATTCTTTTGATCTACTGTGTGCCCTGGAAGAAAAAGGCGGGCAATTTGCACTCCTGGAATCTCTCGCATGGATAGGCGACGACTATGATATTATACATCGTCCTGACTTCAAAATCCATGCACCGTGTCTTCGAGAAGCATGTCTTCCATTTTTCCTGCCAACTGTCTCGTCCATCGAGTTCAACTTTCCCTGGACCCAACTAACACATTTACTGCTTGATGCAGAAGTCGATCATGTGTTATGGGTGAAGATCATGCGCCATTGCGATAAACTTCAACACGGAATGTTTCTTCTGCAGCGTATACTAGGCGATGACTATGCCTATCCAGATTGGAATAATGAAGTTGCACTCTCCCATCTTACCGATTTGACCATTTTGTGTACTGCTCATCACAGACTGGAGGGAGAACCCCATGTCATTTCCCTCAAAGGACTTGTGTTTCCTGCTCTGCAAAATTTCAGAACTGGGAATTATTGGTTCAACATTGCAATATTATCGCCGGGATTGTTCTGGTTTGATCACGCAGATCTGCGTCGAAATATTTCCTGCCTTACAAAATTGTCTATAGTAGAGAAAGGGGCCATATCGGTGACGGAACTCTTGACCGTTTTACGATCTGCTCCTTTACTCGTGGAACTTGAGCTAGCAATGCACATCGACTATTCAGAGTTGTTATCATCTCTGGAAATATCAGAGGACAACTTTGCAGTTATTCCTCAACTTCGGGTCTTCGTAATCGACTTTTTCGATTATGCCTACCCATTCTTGATTCCTGACGCTCGCTCTGTGGTCAATTTTGTCGACTCTCGATGGAATATAGGCCCTTCCGCACCTTCTTCATCTGTCAAATTAAGCTCTATTACCTTGTGCTTCTCCAAAAAGCAACGAGATTTGCTGCAGAGTATGCAGGATGGACTAAACCCTTATATGCAAGATGGGCTAGCTGTACATTTACACACCAAAACATGCCCGTATTGGCAAAATCCGTACAGAAACCAGGGCCGACTTACTCAGTGGCACGACAGGTTGGTGCTTCAGGACATTGTGGAGGACGATGATCTTCTTGCTTCGTGGCTTCGAAATGAGCAAGAGCGATTGGAAGATACGAAGAACAATGCCATCAAGGCATACCTTAGTAGCGACAGGCTTGAGCTGGAGGAAGGAAGGAGGGTTTCGAGATTGAATAGGAGAAACTTGGACACCGAATGGGACACCACGTCGGATGAGGATGGTGATTGAGATGATTGGGAATGGTTAAGGAATCTGCCTATCTACCTAAAGTATGCATATGGCCACTGATTGTACTACCATAGTATTTCCGAGACATTAAGTTGAAGTTAAGGTAGAGGGCGCTCATAACCCGCTAACGTCTGACATGTCCAAATCCGTCGAAATACACTCGAAATCCTGTTTTTAACGGATTACAGTGTATTTTGTGGAAATATGGCTCCAACATTTTATGCAGAAATATCATATGGCTTGGTCTAGATAGTTATTTGTAGAATCATTAATTTCAGACAAGAGATATAAGAGAAAATGTGTTTGCTGCAAAGTGTCTATGCTGTATAACTTTATTTCTCAGTAATAAACACATATTGAGCTCTATATTACTCCCAAAAATATTTTAAATTTAATCCCATGGATAAAAGAAGAAGGTCTATAACCAACAGATTGAATAATTTGAAAGAAGCAAGGGCAGAAACCTCTTTAGAACCACAGAGTGTACAGAGGACCCCAGAACTCCTTATGTCTCTCTCACTTCTCAAGCCCCCACTCTAAAGTTTTCCATATGTATTCTTAAATGATTTTTTGGAGCTGGATTTTGCAATATTTTCATGAACTCATTTTCCAGGATATAGCCCAGAGGTTCTGGGCAGATAGAGTGTGCAAGGTTACCAGGGAGAGACTCCAGAGGCTCTAGGAATATCTCCAGGGAATGCATTTGAGCACTACCAAAGAGAGAAGGTCAAGATGGGTGACAGCTTCAGCTATGTGCTGCACCTCCTTCATTCCTAACACCTAATTTACAGGTATCAGTGAGTGAGTTGCTTCAGGTATAGTGGCAATCAATACTCAACTTCCTGACCAGAGATTTGGTCAGGAGGGATCTCTGGAGACTGGAGATCTCATTGAGTGCAAAGTACAATGATGAGAGGGATAATAGCAAGTAGAGATGAGTGAGGATGATTTAGAGGTAGCTTATCCACTAGCTAGAGACTAATAGGGATGTTAAACACAATAACTAACAAACTGAAGAACTACAACACATTTGAAGTACTTAAATACTAAAAAATCTAAGTAACCAGAGTAAATATGCAGAGCACTATAATCATACTAGTGCAGTGGAGAAGTAAGTGGGTTATGAGAGAGAGCATATGACAAGGGCTAAGGAATATGAATCAAATGTTAACACAAAGAGATATACTACAAAAAGTATAGTGTATGTGGCTGAAATGAAGTAAGTACAAAAATGGAAATGTACCAGAGTCAACCTGAGTAAACCCAGAGATGAGCAGGAAGTCAGGAAAGCATTGGGATTGATTGTGAGCAGTCTGGAGATGGCACATGCTGTGCTGTATAGGAATATGACAAATATTGTTCTCAATTCTTTTGAAATACAATTCCATTGTTTCTCTGAGCCCTCCTGTCCAGATTTGGATGTGGGAGTCAACAAAAAGTAACTGCACATGTCATTGGCAGGTAATGAGTGTCCTCTACCTTACTTGAAACTGAGGAAGAGAACATAGAGAATTAAAACAAGTTGTAATTATGTTCAAGAGAGGAGGGTTATGCTTTACAGTGCCAGCTCAAAAGTCAAAGAGCCTGTTCAGCACCTAGCTTTCATCAAGGCAGCTATGGAGCAGTCTGCCAAAATCACACCTTTGGAGCATTTTCCAGCTCTGAGGTTGGCTCTGATAAAGTTTTGGGATAGGCAGGGCATGAAACATGTTTGGTTACACATTAGCCTTGCTACTGGCATGACAGTGCTTCTGACATGTTATATCTGGTTGCCTCCCTCAGCAATCTCTCACTCCTCTATGATTCATACACAATCCTTTGGTTTATTTATTACCACTACCTTTGTTATACTGCTCCTACCTCCTCTACATCTAATTATGATGAAGAGAACTGCACCAAAGGGCTCTGAGAGCAGAAAAAAGACAGATAGGAAATGTTACAGCTGGTCAAGCACTGATGACATAATTATGGTCTGCATTTCATGTCAAGAAAAAGATGCTGGGAGCTAGTCAGTGGCTGAGTGGAAAAGTGAAGTATAACATAAAATGGAGAAGGTTCTCAAGGAGGGGCTACTAAAAGCTGCTAGATTTTGTCAGTGCTAATTCAAGGATTGTTTTTTGCTCAGATGAGAGGCTTTAGAACTCAAAATATGTGGCATAGAATGCATGAACAGGTCAAGATTACTATTTTGACATTTGTCTAACTTCATCTAATCACCATCAGGCACTATTACTGAATGTGACACAGGGCACAGAGTGCTCAGACTTGACTCTGAGGACAATCAGCCTTTGATCAAGGCAATAGGGGAGCTCACAATTAGGGCACATGCAACACATATCCACATATCTAGGTATGTAAACTGTAACAGTGTGACTCCACAGCACTCATGCTGCTGCTGTGGGACAGTACATGTCACATGTGTTATTGGAAAGATATAGAAGTATTAAAGAGTGTTATTTAATTATATTGTGAATCAAGGTTGCATGGTGAATAAAAGAATGAACTGATTGGATTTCAGGCCTCCTGCAGAGCCACTTTTGTACTACTTTACAATACATCTAATACTTTCTATAAGTAACAAGCAACTAATTCCTAATCCAATTGCCTAGCATCTTAGTCAGCCTGAAGACTTTCCTGATGCACTAGAATGTATCAGATACAACTCCAACAATTTATTTAATGAGCAGGTTTGTAGAGAGCAATAGTGAGAGAGATTATATGGAAGCAGAGCCAACACAGCAATAATGTGAAGAGCAATGCTGCTTGTTGCTGAAAGTGTGATGATGTGTGACACATATGAATCACATGTGCCCCAATCATGAGCTCACCTAATGGAGCTAGGTGTATGCCTGTGGCAGGTGGGACACTGAACAGGCCCAAATGTGTTTAGACTAGTCAGTATTGACAAATAAAGTGCTTTACACCATGTGAATTGAATCATCCAGTCTCTAGCACCCAACTTGAAGTCAAATAACACAACCAGTAATGAGTCTGTGGAATTTTCAGTCCCAGTGTGAGTGTATTCACCTAGTCAGTATACCAGGCTACTCACAACTAGTTGCTCCAGATATATAAATGCTCAGTGAACATGGTGGCATCTGCTCAGTTGTTGAAACATTCCTGAATTCTGATGCCTTCAACATAACAGTTGTGACTAAATTATACCTGAAGCCTGTCCTTGCATTGCATGGGCCTCTGTGCATATGGCAGCTTCTTGAAAAATTTCCATGGGCCCTACATATCAGACCACCATTATCCTCAAGTCATAAGTGATTCTAACCATGCCTTCATGCCCCCCTCTACACTCTTCTATCTTGCACCAAGACCTGGAATCAGGGCAGTGACAATTGTGCCTCCCAAAGGCTTTCCATAATCCTTTCTGCTGCCACACCAGTGTTTTTCTTGATGTAGGATGATGTGTAGTGCAAATATGTGCTCAAATGCAATGGGTGGGGTGCTAGATGTGCAGCATGCTTGTTGGGAGCCCTGTGAATAGGGAGAAGGAGGAGAAAGGGAACAAGGAAGATGGGAAAAAGTATTGTGTTTTGCTGATATCATTTTACAGTGGAGATGGGAGCCTATTGTTCTGGACAAGAAAGGTGGAGGGAATAAGGAAGGACAAGACTGTATAGTGAGTGCACCAGCCTGTTTTTGTTTGGGCTTTCTCCCTGTTTCTCCTTTGGTGTGGCATGTCCTTTCTGGCTCTTCCTGTCAGGATTCACTATATTCATGGAACATTCTAGAACATGGAATATAGATAACCCAGTTCTAAGTCAGAGGTTGATTAAGTCAATTACTCAGCTGTGTCTTACTCAGATATAACTTGCTCAGCCATAGCTTACTCAGCTATATATTACAGCCATGGTCTCCCCCAACATCTTCTGACACTTTCTGACTCTGTGTTATGATTCCCTGCTATGCTTCTGACATTTCTGCCTGTTTCCATTCTTTGCTTATCTCCAAACCATTATTTTTATTATTTGATATTCATGATACAATTACTGTCTCTAAGTATGTTTCTGCTCAGTTATGCTTCTGCCTTCATTTCCACTACTTTATTATGTGTCAAAGACTTTTATTATTTCTTGTATCCATAGTATTGCTACTTCCACTTTTATTATTACAATTAGCAATACCCATATTTAAGTAGCTCTGTTCTGTTCTATAGTCTCCAATCTGAATACTGACTAAGTATATCCCTAATCCCCAACTAAGTTACAACTAGTCCTTCTGGTTCACTTCTAACCTCCTGACCCTTTATGACCTTCCTTCTAGTTGACTTACATTGACTAGTCTTATCTTGTCCTTGACACTAGACTTGGACTCCAGTTGCCAATACCCCTTGCTTGTCTCTGACACCCTTCTGACATTCTGTAACTTTCTTCCAACATGTGGACCACTCACCTAAGTTAGAACCCATGAGAACTAGAAGGGTGCAGCACATAAGCTGAAGCCAATTGTTCTTACCTTTAGCATTACAGTCAGAAATCCTTCCAACATTACTTCTGACATTTTCTAACATAGTGCTATCATAGCCTATGACCTCTAGTTCCTAACTACCTTTGGGAATGAATCTTGACATTATATATGACTCAGATGCTTATTCAGTCTATAGCTATGCAGTAGTTAGTCATCCCTTTAGAATATTCTAGAAGCAGTACTCAGTAGTATATAAACCCTTCATGTACAGCAGCTAGTCTCAGCTTCAATCTCTTAGGAATCCCACTATCTAAAGGATGCCTTAAGCCATTGGATGTCTCAATTTGCTATTCTCCTCCCCTTTGCTCAAGCTTGGTGTAAGTGGCCTTGTTATCCTGATAGTGTTGTCCTAACTGTCAAGACCTGAACAAAGCCAGGCAAAAGGGTAATATGGCCAAAGTATGAGTCCAATGATACACAAAGACACTAGGCAATGTAGGACATTGGCTTCAGCTTATGTGATGTGCCACCCACTATCCTAGTCCTATATTCAATATAATAAACAATGAGGACAGAGGTCAAGCAAGAAGTGAGAGCTCAGCTTGTCAACAAAGGGACAAGGGTTTGGCCAAGGTTTGGCCAAAGGTTGGTTGGAGGGCTGGAGGATCAGACAAGAGGTTGAGAGAGTAGAGAGTGCATATCAAGCCAGGAAATGGATTGACAATACAATTAGCAAACTGAGGAATTACAACTTGAATACTACTGCTTATATACTATTTCTAGAGTTAAGCTATTAGATACTAAATCCAATAAAGATATATGAAGCATGTGGAAGTAGAGGTCAGGTTGAAACTAAAGCATGAAGAGAGTCAGATTAACAGAGGCTATGTGGAAATGAAAGGGAAGGAACTTGAAATGAGACTAGTGTAGAATGGAGACTTGATGTGGGATATCTGAAACACATGGTCAGCCTTGATATGATGAGCACTGTATTGCTAGTGAAGAAGTGACCAGCTCAAGACTGGGGTTCTGAGTACAAACAATGTAACTAAATACTGCCTAACTCATGTGCTATGCATGTACTACTCATGGCTTATGCATGTAAGTAATAATCAATCATAAAAAGAAGAAAGCCTTGTGTTGTCCTCATGGGTGCAGTCACCTTATGGTATCCATGCAGTGTCTATGTATTATCCCCAAGATTAGATGTTTCTGTGATAAGTCCAAAAGATAAGATAATGATAATCACCAAAAGAAAAGGCAAATTCATGACATTTATTACCCATCAACCTTTTTCCTGCTGTTTTTCTCCCTTGCACTCTCTTGTACATTAATGCTCATCTTTATGTTTGCTTACTTGCTACTTTCTTGCTTGTCCTTCTGATATGCATACTTCCATCTCCCTCTAGTTTTTTCTCTCTTTTGTTTGTTCTGTGTCTCATCTTTCTTTCCTTTTTTTTTTTTTTCATTCTCTTATTCATTCTTCCCTCCTCTTTTCCTCCTACTCTCCTCTCACCCTCCTCCCACCTCCTTCCTCTTTCTCATCTTGTTCTTCCTCTTGCTGCAACCATGCTAACTTTCTCTCCCATTCATGCAGGACATGCACTTTACATCTGGCCCATGCAGCCTCTCCATGAACTGGGACTTATTGATGTGCAACTTGCATGACATGAGAGTATATAACTTCAGGTGTAAAAATATATTCTGAGGCTGGAGTTGAGCAGTAGTGCTAGGCTGAGCAATGACTCTGGGCTGGTGCTGGGCACTGGTTTAACAGTTGCTGGGGAATTTGTGCTGGTTGCTGAGGGCTTTTATTGACTTCTTAATAAAGTTTTTGTTTGTATTTCTTTCATTTGAGATTCTATAGGTTTTCACTTGGGCCTACATGTATAGGCCCTGGCTTGGGTGTTCTTGTTGTCTGGTTCCAGACACTTTGTCTTACTTCATGTGACACCTTCTGTTAGGGCAACATTATCAGGATGACAAGGCCACTAACACCAAGCTTGAGCAAAGGGAAAGAGAATAGAGGAGTGAGACATCCAATAACTTAAGGCATCCTTTAGACAGTGGGACTCCTAAGAGATTGAAGCCAAGGCTAGCTACTGTACATGAGGGATTTATATACTACTAAGCACTACTTCTAGAATATTCTGAAGGGATGACTAATTACTGCATAGCTAGGCTGAATAAGTATCTGAGTCATATATAGCTGAGTAATCTATAGCTGAGTGAGTCATAGCTGAGTAAGACACAGCTGAGTAATTGACTTAGTCAGCCTCTGACTCAGACCTGGGTTATCTATATTCCATGTTCTAGAATGCTCCATGTTCTAGAATATTCCATAGATGAAGTATATTCCATGGATCAAGTATATTCCAGGAATATAGTGAACCCTGACACCTTCTTTGATATCTTTACCTGTTCTTGGATTTGCATATACACCCCTTCTAGTTCCTACACTCCTCTCATATCTTTTTCATGCATCTAATTTGATATTTCATGCCTTAAGATTGCCTTTGCTCTTATTAACCTTCTGCCTTTCAGGTACAGCTGATTTGGCCAGTAAGCATAGAACAGAGGAGTGTGATCATATGTTTGTTATTCCTGTTCACTTCATGGCTGAATTTGTCAACTCCTGATGGAATATGTGTCCTTCCATATCCCTTAATTAAATGCAAATACCATATGCTTCTCTTAAAAATCTGCTTTGAAGATGCAGAATAGGCTACACTGTTATCTCCAAGATGGACTGGTTGTAGATGTGTGAATCAAAACCTGCCTAGATTGGTAAAATTGTGCTCTTATGAAATCAGAGCCACACTACAGACTGGCATGAGGGCCTGGTAATGCTAAATAAAGGACATAATTTACAAAGACCTTATAGTGTAAATTGAAGGGTTGTTGCAAATAGTAGTCAAGCCAGAGAGGAGAGATGGTAATGCAATGCAGCAATAATATAGGGACTGCATTTAGCAGAGGATATAACTGCCCAGATTGAGTGATGTTGACAGCAAAGTGTTAGGAATCCACCAGAGCAATGGATTTTCTTATTACAGGATCATTGATTTAACAAGGCTGCCATTGGTCCCAAACTCAATTTATTATCACTAATTTGATTGTGGTGCCTCAGGAGATTTTGTTTGGTTGCCTAGGCCCACACAGGCAAAGGAGTCACAAGAAATGAAAAGTTTGGAAGGTGTTGTAATATACTGTGATTGAGGTTTTCAAATATCAGAGCTTGTATATGAAGAGCATGCTAGCTAGAGAACTGAACTCAGCAAAAAGAGAGCCAAAATGTAGTGATGTCATTGATGACTGTGAGCTGTCATGAATTTGCCTTTTCTTTTGGCGATTATCATTATCTTATCTCTTGGACTTATCACAGGGACATCTAATCTTTGGGATAACACATGGACAATTGCATGGATACCATGAGGCAACTGCACCCATGAGGACAACACAAGGCACACTTCTTTTTATGATCAATCGTTACTTACATGCACAATACACATGTACACAACACATTACTTACATGCACAGGACATGAGTAGTACATGCATAGTACATGAGTTAGGTAGTATTTAGTTACATCATTTGTACTCAGAACCCCAGTCTTGAGCTGGTCTTCTCTCCACTAGCAATACAGTGCTCATCCTTTCTCCCCTATCCTTTTCTCTCCCTGAGTGATTCAACGACCTCAACATTGTGCTATTGAGTGTATTGTTTGTGTGTCTGACATGAGCCTCTCTCAGTGAATTTCATCTCACAGGAAATGCTGTTGAAATTTCTGTCTACAACTTGACTTAGACTACAACTTACCTCTGAAAGCAATGAGTGCTACTCTTCTTTGCTTGATCAGTGCATGTGATATGCATAGGGACTTGTGAGTCCATGTAAGGATTACACTGTCAGCCCAATGTTCAAATGCTTACTACTACCATCATGCCTGTCAGTTGTCATGAACTGGTCTTCCCAGGATATAGCCCAGAGGTTCCAGACAGATAGAGTGTGTGAGGTCACCAGGGAGAGACTCTGGAGACTCTGGGAATATCTCTGGTAAACATGTTTGAGCTCTACCAGGGTACAAGAGTCAAGATGGGCAATGGCTTCAGCTTATGTGCTGCACCTCCTTTGTTCCTAACACCCAATTTACAAATAACAGTGAGTGAGTTGATTCAGGTATAGTGGGGATCAATACTCAACTTCCTGACTGAGGATTGGGTCAGGAGTGATCTCCAGAGACTGGAGATCTTGTTGAGCACATAGTGCAATGACAGGAAGGATAATAACCAGTAGAGATGAGAGAGGATGATTTAGAGGTAGTTAGAGACTAGTAGAGATGTTGAAGACAATATACAATTAACAAACTGAAGTACTATGATACATTTGAAGTACTTAAATACTAGAAGGTCTTAGTAATCAGAGTAATATGCAAAGCACTATAATCATACTAGTGCAATGGAGAAGTAAGTGGATTAAGAGATAGAGAGCATATGATGAGGGCTAAGGAATACAAACTGAATGTTAATGCAAAGAGGTATACTACAAAAAGTATAATGTGTGTGGCTGAAACAAAATAAATACAAAAATGGAAATGGACCAGAGTAAACCTGAGTAAACCCAGAGATGAGTGAAAAGTCAGGAGAGTGTCAGAATTGATTGTGAGCACTGCAGAGATGGCATGCACTGCACCATATAGGGATATGACATCAGTGAAGAATATGCAAAATGCACTATGTGCAGAGATCACTCAAAGATCTGTACTAAAGTACTCCAAGGCTCCATAGCATGCCAATTTTACAGCACATGTGAAGGGGGAGGAGTTGAAGATTCCAATGCAAGTTTAGCCATACAATTTTCAATATAGGAAGAATCCAGAGACTGATTCATTGTTACATTATCTATAGTTTTCTTACATTTTTTCTTACTGACAAGCAGGGTGGTGGTAGTGAGAACTTCCTTGTGAAACTCAATTATGGCCATGGCCTTGAAAGATATAGCTCCTATGAGGGATGGGCCAGTGGGTGGAATGTAACAGTCAACAGCAAAAAGTTAGAATCAGGTGGTAGTCATGAGAAGACATATGATCTACCAAAATCTTTGCTTCTCACAGAAAACAGACTAGGTCAGGTGATAAAGGGAGGTCCAAATGTATTATCTTCTTTTTTAATATTTGAGTTCTTCTATTTCTTAAAATGGATTTGATGAACTTAGGTCTTACACTAGAAAGTCCAAAGCATCTGTTAAACCCACTACAACTACACAAATTGCCTGAGGTCCAACTGCTGCTATGACCATAGGCTTATCAATGCACAGCATATTGAGCACCTTGTTTGGTGGCCTCATGGCATGTCAGACTATGAAGCTCTGACTATCACTTGCAAGATTATGAATGGCTACACTATGTGGAAATTTACCCTCAAGCTAGATGCTTTTGTGCAGTTCAGTCCAAGTGATCTTTTGGCAAATACCTTTCCTGCTTGACCATTCAGTTATAACAATGAGGATCTGCTTACTGCCATCAGGTATATGGAGCAAGTCATCGGAATAACAAGGTTTGTTCTTATCCTTATAAAGGGAAGAAATCCCTGTCTCAAATTACTACAGGTAGGTTTAAAATATTAGCCAAGATGTGCCAGGTAATAAAGGTTCAGAGAATTATCGGACTGAATGTAATTTTTTGTAATAAATAGTTTCTGTTGAATTATATATGTACTTCCTACTAAGCTTTCCTCCTCTTCCAGCAAAAAAACTGTCGCTATAGGCCCTACAGGAATAACTTTTTTCCTGGTAGTAGAGTGGTGCAAGATGAGAGGTCCGGTTCCTCACATTGGAGGCCTGGGCCTCTCTTGTCAAGTGAGACGCGGCGCCACGTCAAAGCTTCGCATGGCAAGAACATCATCCGGTATGCATGTTCTAGTCCTATATGGAGCACACAATGATTAGCAGGAGATTCAAAGGCAGGACAGCCCACACACCTGAGGCTTTTGGGTTGGAGTAACATCGTCAGAAGAACATTCGTACAAAAAAGCAACACGTTTATATACCAGATCGTATATCTCAATGTTACAAATATCCACTCCCTGTGCCAAAAATACAATCCTGAGTTTTGATTGCATTTAACTTGGACAGCCGCATTGCCGATGGCAAATGTACGCGTAATTACCTGCCCTAAATCTTGCCCGCGGTCAACTCTAACCCCGAAAACTAGGGTGTGATGCGCATTTCTTCCTTCTCCTATCCGCTCCTATCCAGTTCGACTTCTCAGAAACTTGCGCCGAGCACAGCCTACATGTTCTCGAAAAGAGAGAATATCAAAATTGTGGTTAAAGATGTGTGGCAGGAGGGAAGTGACACGTGTTGTATTGTCACGAGTTACTGTCCTGGGGCTAACTCATGCTGCTTCTTCGCTATTATGTACCAGCTGGTCTCCGGATTTCCATCTGATGCAAAGCGACTCCTCAAATCTAATATCCCCCCTTCCGCCTCCATGTCGAAAGCAGTGGCGTCCATGAAAGCGGATCTCCAAGTGGAAATGGACAGACTAAAGAAGCAAATTCTAGCATTATCCACCGGTCCTCGTTGCAGCAATATATCGAGGGTATCCAGAGACCCTATCCAGGAAAGGAGTATTTCAAATTCAATACAGAAGACGAAATTAAAGCTGGATGCATGCGATTATATCCTTTCTCCGATCAGGCATATTCCGGATGAAGTGTTGGGGGAAATTTTCACGTGGACGCTACCTGATAGTCCCACCTTGAATACTCTGCAATCGCCACTTTCCTTACTCGATGTTTGCACAGCGTGGAAGCGCACAGCAGAGGATACACCTCGTCTTTGGAACCACATCTGTGCGACCATCAACTCTGACGACGGGAGTCTGGCTGGTGACAATTATGATGACGGTGACTTCGACGAGTCAGCCATCATGGAGAACTGCGTATCCCTGATGCGGGATTGGATCGCTAGAGCAAAGGGCTTGCCTATATCTTTGCGATTGATTTTCGAGATCAATTATGATCAGCTCGACATCGTCTCGGAAGGATTGGGGTCCATCATGCCTCAGGTTTGGTCTTTCACGCTGGGTGGAGACATTCGTTTGATCTTATGTGCAGTTTGGCGGCAAAAGGAACGGTATATCCACTCCTGGAATCTCTCGTATGGATAGCCAAAGATCATGACGCGGTTCCTCGTTATGCTTTGAGGATTATTGCTCCGTGTCTTCGACAAGCATGTCTTCCTCTTTCCGTAATGACTCTCCCACCCGGCCAATTCAACTTTCCCTGGAGTGTATTGACGCACCTATATGTTGACCTCGAAGTAGATACTGCCTTTTGGGTGAAGATGATGCGTAACTGCCCCCAAACTTGAACGGGGAATGTTCATATTGGAAGAAGCAGACGATGAATATGTTTACCCGGATTGGAGGAGCGAAGTCACTCTTTTGGATTTGATCGACTTGACTATTTTGTCCAATGTTTATCACAGGGAGGATGGAGACCCACCTTCCATTTCATTTAAAGGGCTTGCGCTCCCTGCTCTGAAAAGTCTCAGAATTGGATGCTCCTTGTTCGACACAGAAGTGCAGGGTTTATTTTGGTTTGATCATGCAGATCTAGGTCGGAATAGTTCATGCCTTACAAAGCTCTCTATAGTGGAGGATTGCCCTATCTCTGGTACCAGATCTCTTGACTATTTTACGGTCTACGCCTTTGCTCGTAGAACTAGAATTGGCAATCCAGTCCAATTACGCGAAGTTATTGTTATCTCTAGCATTAGCAGACAACGAGTCTGGAATGAGGATTATTCCCCACCTTCAGGTCCTTTTGATCGACTTTGTGAATCTCAATAAAGCATTCTGCATTCCTGTTGATGTCGTGACCAAATTTGTCGACCCTAGATGGAATATCGGCCCCTCCGACCCCTTCGCCGCCTCTTCGTCTGTCAAATTAAGAGCGATTATCAGTGCTTCTCTCCAAGTCAACAAACTCTGCTTGAGAGCGTGCGGGTCAGTTTACAGCCTTATTTGCAAAAAGGGTTAGTGGTGGATCTGCACGTTAACACACATTCATATTGGCTAAATCTGCACCACTTGGATCCAGACCGATTTACGCACTAGCACGACGGGTTGGTGCTTTCGAGCTCTGTGGAGGACGAAAATATCAATGTTTCATGGCTTCGGAATGAGCAAGAACGACTGGAAGTTGCAAAAAACAGAATGATAGAGGCATACCTTGACAGCGCTGGTCTTGAGCTGGAGGAAGGATGGGTGAGATGATATATATAATGACGGTTAGGGTAACTACCTGCCCCGGATGAAGTCTGCTAGAATAATGTTGTGTTTTCGTAGTTTTCTGTGCTTGAAATAACAGATAATTCACATACACACCCGAGATATATCGAGTGAAATACTAGTTGAGAGATCCACGGCAATCGCAAGGCGCCACTAAGTAAGGTTCCATGAGAAGGATAGAATTTGGAATTTTCATGAGTCTTCACGATGATATAGGCAATCCGGAAGGAGTTTTGAAAATCGTCGAGACCAAGTCAAAGATGGAAATGTGCCGGGTGCCACCTTCACGCTCCCGCCGGTAGTTCTAGACGGTGTGAAGAAAATATCGTTGCCATTCAGACCTCCGAGGGAATAGAGACAGTTCGCGAGGCCCAAGAGCGACGTCAGAAAGCCGTATTTTCCCTTCAGAGTCCACGCAGAGTCACGAAAATCTTTTAGAGGTTCCTGTAGAAGACCGCGTGGACGAACGCGTCGATAGTGCCGAACGGGAGAGAGGGCTTGAGAGGCTGGTTCTTTGCTGAAGTTCGGAGTCCGGACAAGGTGAAAATGTTTTGAAAATCAATAATAATAATAAATATGAATGTAAATTAGGCCTGCACAGAGCCAACAGTGGGAGGATTGACTGGAGTTGAGGAAAGAGCTGAGCAGCAAGCGTGGTGGTTGCTGACATTGCAGCTTACGATGTTTGGATTGGGTGGTATCGACAAACAAGAATCCCGTCACCTCCATCGAGTACAGGTTGTTCAGGTCGAGGACGTGTCCAACTAATGCTTAACTGGCTGAAAATACGGATTTTTCATTTTCAACACAATGTATTGGAGTTGGCTCCCTATGTTGATTCTTGAGCTGTTTGGACTGTCGTCTACTCAATTTAGTGCCCTCTGCTTAATTCGGTGTCCTCTCATCACTACCTGCTGCCCCATGTCCCAAGGGTCTTCAACTTCATCCCTCCCTGAACCCGACACACCCGGAAATGACCCCCTGCCCTAATGCACACCTGAAGCCTGTACTGGGCCTGTTAGTGAGAGTCCCCTCCGCACCGCACCGAATTGGCTCTCTCCGCCCGTGTATCGCCGCCTCTCGCTCTTGGGCAGATGGATACCACTAGGCTTGGTATATGAACTCCTGGAGAGGGTTCAAGTGACGGTATACGTACCAACCTTGAACATTATTCATGTCCATGTCCGTTCCCGCGTTCCTCTCGCCCCGTCCCGGGCTTGTGCTGGGACTCACAGCAACGGCCGTGCTCGTCCTCCCCCTCATGCTCTCGGTACTCCCGCACCGCAAGCCCCCGCCTGTGCTGCCCCCGTTGATGGATGGTGTTGAGCGGGTATATGTGAGGGCGGGAGAT
Source organism: Nidularia sp. FH-822889 (assembly GCA_036937115.1). Taxonomy (NCBI): domain Eukaryota; kingdom Fungi; phylum Basidiomycota; class Agaricomycetes; order Agaricales; family Nidulariaceae; genus Nidularia; species Nidularia sp. FH-822889. Next base: position 40,110 of record JASFDF010000078.1, read on the forward strand.
GGGGTGGGGGTGTTGGAGGTTTTGGTTACGAAGGATGTCGAGGGGGAGGGGAAGGAGGAGGAAGGAAAGAAGGCGAAGCACAGTCGTTCGCCGCTCTTGTTAATACATGGTGGATATGGGAGCGCGTTCTGCTGGTCGAAGTGGATAGGATACTTCAGGGAGAGGGGGAGGACGGTGTATGCGGTGTCGCTTTCTGGTGAGTGCGCGGTTTCGCTCTTTTCTTCTGTTCCTTCGTGCGCCCTGGCGTGCTCTCAATTGTCCCTGGACTGCTTTGGTTCCGCTCATTCTCTACTCTCTCTTTCTTCCGCCTCCCCTTCATTCCTGTTGTCAGCGTGTGATACCCGTCCCCTTGCTCCAGTTCACCCTCTCCTCTTTCGATTGCACTGGCTCTCGTTATTTTGTGTATCCTACCTCTCGTTATTTTGTGTATCCTACCTCTCGTTCTCCTTGTGTCCTCTCTCGTTCTCTATCGTGTCCTCTCTTGTTCTTCCTCCTGTCCTCTTTCCTACTTCCCCTGTCCCTTCTTCCTACCTCGAAAACACACTAACCCCCTCCCCCCCTCTGTCCACAGGACACGGCCTCTCCACTCGCCCTCCACACTTCCAGCTCCAGACCAAGGCCTACTTTGCGCGCGACGTGCGCGCTGTTATGGCATATATCAGGTCGGATGCAGGTGCGCACGCCGGATCTGAATTCGTGGCTGGCGATGAACCGAATCAACACGGCCCTGTGGACCCTGCGCAATTGCCTCCCCAAGATCGCGTTCAGCTTTCTCCCCGAGAAGTTGCGGCGCCGGTGCTCGTAGGCCACTCGGCAGGCGGCGGGCTGGCGCAGTATGTTGTTGACTTGCTGGGGCAGGAGAACGAGAACGTGGGTAAGGAGAACGAGGTCGCGGGTCTAGTGCTGGTGAGCCCGTTCCCGCCGCAGGGGGGTTGGAGTGTGTACGTGTGCTCTTTCTATTCTTTTCTTTGGGTTTAGTTTTTGTCTTGCGATTCGGCTCTTCGATGTAGTTCTTCGCTTCACAGTTTTACGTGTTCCGAGGCACAGGCGTTTCTGGGAAATGCCATCGTGCTTAATGTTCAGTTTTGCTGGGGTGATTTCTGGCGCTTTTGAGGTGGTGTTCCGCGCGTGTGTGCGACGAGTTGTAATGTGTTTTGGGGACGATTCGCTGCTCGCTTCTCGCACTGTCTGCGGCGCCGGTTATAGGTTGTTCGACTATTTGTGCGGCGTGCTCATTTGCGCGTCTGTAATGCGCTTCATTTATTTCGATTTTATTTCGCTTTTTGGTGGTTTCTGGTCATGTATTGCGGGTGTCGGTGTTGGTTTCGTTAGGTTTCCTACCACTGTTCTCTGAGTGTTTCCTTGCATTTTCTGCCCCACTTCTCTTACTGCATCCATTGATATTCCCCTAATGTTCGCTTGACCTTGAATTACTAACCCACCCCATCTTCAGGTATGCGAACTGGCTCCAAATCGACCCCCTCCTCCCGCTGCGACTTCTCTTCCGTCTCGGCGACCCGGCGACTGCACTGGACACGGAGGACAGAGTGTGCAGGGCGTTTTTTGGGAGGGGATATTGTACGTCATTGTATGCAGGTGAGTTCGGTTTAGGTTGTGTGATGAGAGGAGGGGAGCTGATAGGGTGATTGTAGAACATGGTGCAGAGGGGTTGAAGCTAAAGATGGATTCCCTGCCGGAGGGGTTTATGGGGCAGATGAATAAGGAGGAGAGCGTAGGCTGGGCGAGCAGCATGATGCTGCCGTTTGTCGATGTTGAGCGAGTGAAGATGCCGCTTGCGTTCCCTAAGTCCAGGAGCTCCGAAACCGATGCGACCCCCGAGATCGATGTTTCGGGCGCCTTGGACGATGATGCAGCCACCCCTGCTGTAACAAATGCCTCAACAAGCGGAGGGATCGTGCAGCCAAGAATCTACCTCCTCGCAGGAACTCATGATGCACTCATGACGCCGGAGGTTATGCGCGGCGCGCAGAGAGCGTATGGATGTGGATTAGAATTTGTTGAGGGTGCTGGTGAGTGCATTTCTATTGTGGATGCTGTGCATCTGTTGTGCGTCGGTTTTGTTGGTGTTGTGTTATTTCTCAGCATTACCCTGCCTTTGCTGGCCGTTGATACTGCTGGGGCTCCGCTGTTTGTCGCTCTTCTCAAGCGTCTGTTATCTATCAAACATTTTAAACCTCAGTTTTCTGACTCGGCTTCTGGCCATCTGTTACGTCGATGCGGTTGTTCAGCTCTGATTCATTGCTATCGGCATCTTTTCTTCCGGTTTGGATAGCTGTGATGCTAACTCGACTTTTAATAGGACACCACATGATGCAGGACGCACAGTGGGAGGAGGGTGCGCGGATGGTATTGGAGCGGCTGGATGACTGGGGTGTATGAGACGATTTGGCGCTGGTGAATAGACGGTGTGAAGGGTGCTGGTGCTTACTTTACGTTGGTTGTATGTAATTCTGCAAATGCTTGAATATATTACAGAGACGCTCATGAGTTCGGGCTTGGTGTTTATGAAAGCTCTGGTTAGCAATGGAAATGATCGGAGGATCTCTGAAATAATATAGCGCTCGTCTCTAGAATCCGATCCCGAGTCCTAGTACTAACCCAGACTCTTATAATTTTTGAAGTATCCAGCATTCACCATCTGGGTGTCTACGCATGCTACCGTGCGCCCTACGCATACTGCTGCTGTCGTCTTGAACTTCGTTGAAGTTCCCCGTATATATATATATTCTCTCGGGTAACGAAAAATGCACCTTGTCGCCTTCAGCGTAGTCCCTCTTGACAAATGTTAAAAGTCCTTGGGAAGATGCACGTTAGCCACAGCACTCGTGGAAATCTCGCCCTCTGCACAGCAGCAAAATAGTCCAATGAAACAAATTGACGGAAGAAAAAACCAATAAGGGGACTGCCGGCTATCTTCTGTCCTCCCCACAATTCACCGTCACGGTGATCTCCTCCGCTGTTCGCTCACTCGAGTTCTTCCCGTTCATGCTGGATCTGAGATCAGCGTATTATAATATTATGTATTATTTATCTTCGAGCTCGCGCCAGCTCCAGTCAATGCTCAAGTCCTAGCGCGTAAAACACTCGCCCTTTCAACAGGTCTAATAACAGAAGTCCGGTACGCCGAAGGGTACACGAGAACTACGTTCGCATGAGGGTGTAGATACGCCCAGGCCCATGTGGCGAGCGAGCCGCAATATCCAGTGAATTCTCAAAGTTGGTCCGCCAGTCACGTGATCAAGGCAATTCTTGAGCTCAAATTACAGGGCACTTGGCGGCAAGCGCTTTCTTTCTGCATTCAAGCTGCCACTATACTCTACGTTATCAGAGAGCGACGAGGAGGACGCTGATGACGGCGTGCTCGGGCCCGAGTCGCTGTTCGAGGATATGTTTCCTGGGTTATACGTGATTGTGCTGGTGGCAGGTGAGCGAGAGCAGAAGGCTGAGAGGGTGTACCTACCTGTTATATCGGATCGTGTGGAGACGGTCGGGTACTGGTGTCATCCCGGCTTATCCCGGCACATGAGTATCCCGTAAGGTTTGAATCCCGATCCATATTGCCGGACGGTGATCACCCCGATGCGCTGGAATTTCTGCTAATGCAGAATATTATATAGCTAAGAGGAATAAACAGTGAGTATAAGATCGAAACTGAGCGCTTAGTTTGACGCTTACCTGGCCACTATGAGGTGAGAATGATCGATGCGACGATCCTGTGAGCCGAAAACGCTACTGAGTCACTGACGCGTCATGTCACAAAGTCGCAGTCACGCATCGCGACCGTCTCACTTGTCTTTACACTGCCATCATGGACCCGGATGTGCCTACGCAAGCACAGAAATCTACTGGAAAGGATGTAATATCGCGCTCTGAGCTCTGGTTCGACGACGGGAGTATTGTTCTCCAAGCTGAATCCACCCAGTTCCGGGTTCACCGCTCCATGCTGGCGCGCCACTCGGCGGTCTTTGCTGATATGCTTTCTCTTCCTCAGCCAGTGGCAGAACAGCAGCCTACGATTGAGGGATGTCCTTTAGTAGACTTATCTGATAGTGCGCTGGACGTAGAACTTATCCTTAAGGTTCTGTATGACAACCTAAAGTAAGCTTCAGCTTCAACTTCTGTTTGCCTGCGGGCGGCTATATTCGTTTAACACATTTCTCTTTAGAATTTATGATTTTTCGGAGGCTATACCGTTCCCTGTTGTAGGAGCTATGCTGCGTCTTGGGAGGAAGTACGAGATTGCGCACCTTCGTGATGAAGCTCTTCGCCGACTTAGCAGAGAATACCCAACGGACACTGTGGATGCGTATTGGCAGACTTCCCTTGATAACTCTATCTCAGGAATAAGTTTGATCGACATGGCGGTTTTGGCCTGGGAGAACGACGCACAAGTTATTCTGCCGATAGTATTTTATGAGTGCGCGTCGCTCCCGATGGTGAGTTATTCGCCTGTAGTTCCCTGGAAATTTTGATTTCTCTTCTCACAGAAAGAACTATTGAATGGGATGCGACGAGAGGATGGGACGATGGCCCGGCTGCCAGATGATATCCTCCGCATATGCCTCATGGGGCGCGAAGACATTATCACCGCCCTTCCCTCCCGCACCTTCGCCTTTCTCGACGATGCGCGCGTTGTGCCGTGCGTCAACTGCTCGAGCCTGAACCAGTGCACGACCGCACGCATGAAGCTAGCATGCGAAATGTGGAAGCCCTTGCCTCCATTCGCGCATTGCATTCTGCAGTGGGACAAGGATCTATCCGAGGGGTTCTGTAAGTTCTGCGCGGCGGCGGCGGAGGCGTTGTTTGGTGAGGGGAGGGAGAGGATGTATGCGGAGCTGCCGGGGTTCTTTGGGCTGCCGCCGTGGAAGGAACTAAGGAATTGTGGGCTGGACACGGAGGAATAAGTTTTGTTTTGTGGGTGATAGCCCTTAACCTTCGAGTTCTTTTTGATGTTTATTCCGCAGGAGAGTAAAGATATTTGGAACATTGTATTCTCTTTGCATGGGATGTTGGGTGGGCGGCTATCGAACTTTATCAATATAATTCCGCTTTTGAATACTCTGATATAACATTGTGTTCTCTGTTAAGTGGTTTCCTCAATATATCCACTACTTGACATGAACTAAAGTGTTTTTGATTATTATTTGAGCGCTCCGTTTCTTTTGTCAGGTATTTACCTGTAAAATGGCGATCTCGACTCGGAAGCTCGCACACCACTCCATTGGATGTACTCTTTGGCTGTCGGTGTGACTCTGCTTGTCAAGCTCCTGGCCGTTCGGAACCGTTGATGCGGTAGTGACCCTTGTTTGAACGGGCTCATGACCACACGATTCTGACAAATGCCAACAGCTTTGTGTGAAGATACCGGAACTTTCTTCGGATCGAAAATAGCTTCTTAATTGTTCCTTCGTGAGTACAATTAACCACCACCATTTGTTACAACGAAATTCGAACATCTAAATTAAATACTTTAAGGCGATCAAGCTCCAATATTTTGGCACATCTTTGATCTATATATTCTTGAAAATTTTCCATCAAAGTTTAAAGGACTGTAATGAAGAACTGAAGTAGAGAAATTGTCAAAACATTGTATATCACTGAGGGATATTGATCAAATAGGAGTAACTCCGAAATCATCCCCAGCTGACATGCAGTTCTATGGCGAGAACTTCATGGACTGCCTTCGTATTTTGCAGACTCGCTCTACCGAAGCACTCAAGGACAATCCAAATTATCTGGACTTATTACATTCAGTGGTGGTGGAGAACGAAGTATGTCACAAGTTTATCAAACAGCGGTAGCGTAACAAATGATGGTGGGTCACTGTAATCCTCCATACTATTAGGTGCTAACACGTCGACGCAGTGTTCAGATTGCCCAATATTAGCTTTAATTCTGGTTACGGATTATTAGATAAATGCCGACGGTTGTCTTCACGATTATCAATATGCCTCATTTGGTTTCACTAATAATCCCGAATATGAACTTTGTTGTGCTACACCCACGTCAGTTCCTTTACAGTGCTAAATGGTTTTTACGTCCGTTCCTGTCATGATTCACGGCAGACGGGGATAAGGTCACTGTTATGACTGGTCTACCAACTAAGGTGTTTAGCTTTTATTCAACACATTACGAGGATCCTCTGACACTCGGAAGGAAACGCATCACAGCCGACGGCCATTTGTGCTGAATCCCATATGTTAGACGCTCGAAAGGAAACGCGTCCAGACGGCCATGATAATCATCTGTGCCGATTCCCGAATTCCTACGATGCTTATTCTTCGGAAAGGAGTATATAAAGCGCACCAATAGGCCCCTACTTTTAGCAAACAAGTTTGATAGCTATAGCATGAAGACCCCTGTATTAATCGTAGGTATCGTCTCTCAACAGTTCTGGTGTATTTTTACCAACGACTTTGCTAGGTTGGAGCTGGTCCCGCAGGCCTCGTACTGGCTCTCTCGCTGGTTATCAATGGAGTATCCGTTCGTATCATCGACAAAGAAAAGAAGCATAGGCTCGGCGAGCGAGGGGCTGGAGTGATGGTTGATGTTATAATTTTTTCTTCTTTATGCTGGTGACTAACAGAACTTCTACGTAGCCACGCTCTCTTGAGCTTCATAACTTACTCGGTACCTTGGACGACATCTTGGATACTGCGGGGCCAGTACTCCCTATACAACCTTACGAACATCCTGGGGGGACAAAGCCCTTGAAGATAGCTGAGATGTCGCCGCACGTCGAACCTACTCCCCAATGTCCTTACGTGCGTAATGCTATGATCATTCACTCACCATAATTCTTATTTTTGACAACGGTGCTATAGACAAATATAGTTGTAATTGGACAGAACCATCACGAACGCATCCTTCGTTCCCATCTAGAGAGATATGGGTGTAGCGTTGAACTTGGAACTGAACTACGTTCCCTTGAGGAACGCGACGGCCATGTCGTCGCACATGTGGAGCGAGAAATTGACGGCAAACCAGTTTCTGAAATTATCGAAGCTGAATGGCTCGTGGGTACAGACGGTGCACGTAGCGTCGTACGCAAACAGCTTGGCTTGACGTTTTTGGGGGAGACTCGGGATGGGGACCGAGGCGTCATTGGAGATATCATTGTGAAGGAAGGCGTGGACAGGAATGTATGTATCCTTCTTATCTTCGAAGAATTCAAGGAAGGTAATATTTTAAATAGGTCTGGAATTTATGGGGTAATGATCCAACTAAACAAATGTGAGTCTAATTTCCAATTAAAATTGGACATAATATTGATATATTTTGCAGGATAATGTTACGTCCATCTGCACAGGACGCAGATGTTTGCAGCTTCTTCGCATTGGGCAGTGAACTTGACCATGAGAAAATAGCTTCTAATCGAGAGGAGTTCATTAATGTCTTTTACAAACTTACAGGTAGAAGGGACATTGTATTCGGGAAGATGTTATGGACATCGATTTATAAGTGGGTCTCCTCAATGGTACTTTTGAAAAAAATTATTGACACAGATGAAGGGCGAACGTGCGGATGGTAGAAAAGTTCCATCAAGGAAGGGTTTTCATTGCCGGAGGTTTGTAAGCTATCTACTATATGCAGCGTAGCCTCTGCTAATCTCTGTATAGATGCAGCACATTGTCACAGCCCAACTGGGGGACAAGTACGTCTCGGATACCACATTTGATAATAAATGGTTCAACTGAAGCATAATTTTTCAAGGGTCTGAATTCGAGCATTCAAGATTCGGTCAGTAAAACCTACATGTAGTCCTTGTCTAAAACTAATTTATTTCAGTTCAATCTTGGATGGAAACTCGCTCTCGTTCAGCGAGGACTTTCTTCTCTAACCCTCCTGGATAGCTACGATCAAGAACGACTTCCCGTCATTGCAGAAATGCTCAACAAGACGACAGAGCTCTTGAACACTACAATGAAGTCGCGTGGCAATGATGACACTCGTTGGAAACGTGGAGGAGAATTTAACCAGCTCGGTGTCAATTATCGGTGCAGCCCCGTGATATTTGACGAGGAACGGCCGGTGGTAGATGCTGCAATACATGCTGCTTATGATACGGCTAGTGCCACTGCTGCACAAGCTGGGGATAGAGCACCCGAGGCACCTGGTCTACTTGAAATCAATACCAGCAAAATGACGAGACTTTTCAAGATCTTCGGAGCATCGCATCATTCGGTGCTCATTTTCTCGGGTGGCAGCGAGGAACATCGAGCTCTGATTAAAGTTCTGGAGAAATATCCTGGAGACACCGTTAAATGCTCGCTAATCATTCCCCGAGGAAGCGAATGGCCGTCATATGCTGCTATATTTCATCATGTTCTCATCGACGGCCAAGATTTTGCTTATTCTGGATACTTCGCAAGCAAGGAAAAAGTCAGTGTGGTGGTTGTGAGGCCTGATGGGGTGATAGGAGCTCGAGTGAGTAGCGCAGCCGGACTGCAGCACTATTTTGAGGGAATATTCATACAGTGATGCATTGTCCTCTGTTACTACTATTTATTTTGTACCTAACCCCCACTCAACCTATAATTTTTCAATTTTATTCAAATTTAATGGTTGGCACGGAGACATTGTCAATTATCAAAGCAATCAGGTATGTTGCCACCGCCGTTCAACTTGCAATCCACATTAGCCGTTATGCAGTGTCTTTCAGGCTCTCCGAAGATCCTATCTCTGATGATCAACATTAACTAGGGGACAAAGAGAAAAAGCTAAAGACTCGAGCTCCTCAATCACGAGCAATCAACTTATTACTTGAGCACTGCGAGTTAGCTTTGTGATCAAATATAAATGTGTTTGTTTAAGCATACCCTACGCACTATCGGTCGATAGTAAAATCCACCAGTGAAACCAGAAATTGATATCAGATCGACTCTGACATTGCTGATCAGTGTTAAAACTTATGAACCAATACCGTAGATATAACGACAACATTGCTTTTTCTCAATGTTAATAATGCTCTGGAGATTGAAAATTGGCACCATGTATAGGATGTTCTCTCACACAAGCATACGCTGTCCACGTATGTACACAGGCACTGCTGGCGCCTGGTTATTTTGCAAGAGGAAGAATTGGTGCAGAATGCATGAAAAGTCGACAAAATATTGACAGCATTCTCAGAATGAAGAAATGAATCATTTTCTATCATGAAGAATCCGAGAAATTACCATACAAGGAAATAACCATGGATTCTGACATCATTCTCCCTATCATTCTCCACAAATTCTTTTATTGTCTAAATTTACTCTATTGTTCATGCATTCTCCTTTAATTCTCCCATTTGCAGAATAGTCGGGTGCCAGCAGTGAGGACAAGCAACGCGTCCTACCGGCAACGGCAATGATGACACTACATATGTCACAAACTAGATTATAATCAAGGTCGACAGGCTCTAGGGATTATTCTATCCAGAAACCCCGTTTGTCCACAGAAACCCCGTATGCAGATAGCCGACAGCCCAAGTGATCTCAATTGCTCCGTGCTATCAATAGGCATATGGTACTCTACATCGATGCGCTCTGACACATTCAAATCTTCCGTGCTGTTCGTGTCTGTTTAAAATTATAATCACACAAACACAGCAAAGTGTTGGTCATTATCTACAGCCTCAAGCTCATACACTATGCTGGCAATTGAAATCTCTGTTTCAACTGCTGGAGTAGCAAATAAATATAATTTTGAATGTTTCCTTTCAAATTTGAATCATAAATATCAAGGTAGAAACATAACTTTTTGACAATAAAATTGCAACAGGCTGCTATTCCCTGCAGATGTAAAACTATTGGTATTCACTACTCAATGTTCCTGTACTTAGTTAAACATGAATTCACGTGTATGTTGTCAGTGTTTACTGGTAGCAGTCAAACCAGTCATCATATCCCACTTGGTTCAATAATTGGCCTCAGCCATTGGAACAAGGGAGATGAATATTATACAAAATCCCTTATCCAGGTCCAAGCAAGTAAAAGAGCATTGGTATAGGGAATCTATGTTGTCAGTGATGACTATAACATGAGCGCACAGTGCTGCAGCATTGAGTACTGAGCACATGCCAGTGATCGCTGAGCGGCAGAGTGGAATTTAATCCGGACGGCCATTGATTCCAAAAGCATCGCCGAAATTCAAAGTCACGAGGTGCAAAAGTTAGAGAGGTTTCTGCTTACTAAGCCAAATCTGCGAACAAAGATAGAATAATCTAGGCTCTAGGCTGCGATCATAATAGTTGGCTGTGTACTTAGCGATGAACGCGCAGCACAACAGTTCGGACTTGGAAGTATTCTGACATATAGTACCTAAATAAATAAAACCCCTGTATTTTCCGATTCGAAGACGAGTGTCTTCCAGGTTAAGTCTATTTCCGACCAAATGACCCCTCCAATTCTTATCGTAGGTTGCATTACTCTCCAATTCACTGCAGCTATCATCAACTATTCTTAAAGGTTGGCGCAGGTCCTGCGGGACTTGTACTCGCACTTAGTCTTCTTTTGAATGGAATATCCGTTCGTATTATTGATTTTATTTTAGTTGTGTTAGTCTCTTTTTTTAAACGATATTACACAATCCCATTCCCTCGAGCTGTATAACCTCCTCGGCACCTTGGATGACATTTCGAAGATAGCGGGTCCGCTTCTACTCATAAGAAGCTATGAGTTTCCAGGTAGCATAAACCCTCTGAAGACATTCAACATATATCCATATGTTGAACTCACACCCCAGTTTCCACAAGTATGTGTCGGCGTGATTTTCGTTTCAGATGACGAAGTTGCATCGACATTTCATTAGATGAATCTATTAATGATCGGTCAGGACCATCACGAACGCGTCCTTCGCTCACACCTTGAAAAATATGGCTGTCACGTTGAATTAGGAACGAAATTGCGATCGTTTAAGCAGTACGATGACCATGTGGTTGTAGAGCTGGTTCGGGATGTTAATGGAAAGGAACTTGCTGAGAGTGCCAATTTTGATTGGCTATTTTGTAAAGACGGCGTGAATTCAAACTCGCAGATAAAAGTGCCCATCACCTTTTTATTGCTGTCGTATATGCCAATGACTGAAGAAGATAAAGACAATAATAGCTTTTCATGTGTAATAATCAAATTACTAATGTTACTAAGTTGTAGTACCTCACTATACAAGCATTCATAAATCTCTTCCTCCTGCTCCTGTATATGAATTTTTGATTATATTGGCGACCAGGAATAAATATTTTTCACTTGTTGGTACAGCATGCACATAGGTATCACACATCCTTTCTTATTGCAAATCTGTAGCTCATAATCCTGGGGAAACCTTCCAATAACTGAACTTCAAATACTGAGTCTTTACATCCCTCGTCACTCTTGGTTGTTTTCTACGCCAGTCGCTGTTGAAATAGGTGAATTCGTGGTCCGTGAGTAGCAAGAAGAGCATTAGAGTGTACCTTCGGCATCCTCTTTTTTAGTTGTCGATGTCATAGTGGATGTCGCCTTCGTTGATGAGGCTACAATATTGAAAACGCCTCCCGCAGAGTTATTATACGTCCGCTGCCCTTGGATGGTACCACTGAACCCTTCAAACATAGTTGCAACTGTCGACGGTCCTGATGCAGCGGCAGCAGCAAATGCAGCTTGCGCTTTTTTGATCAACTCTGGATCAGCTGCCGGGTCGCTGATATTCCAAATTCCTTGCCCGACATTGTTATACGTGCCGCCGCTGATGGTAGCTCCGTGTGCGCCCTTGAACATCTCTACTTTATGGGTCGGCATGATAGTGAAGTTGGCGCGCTTTTACAGTCTACGGGCAGAGAGGAAATCTGGTTGATGTATTTATACCTATCCGATCCGGGCAGTGCATCATTTGTGGTAACTTTTGGGAACAGCGCTAAAGTCCTCAATTATTTTCAAGTTAAAATCACGATATCGGGGCCGCCTGATGCTTACTGCTTGCTTGCAAACACTTATATCCATTCAACCATTGGGCAGCGGAATATGTTACAGGATGAATCATGGTGCTCCCACAAGCGCCCACTTCAGTAATGCGTGCAAGTTAGTGAGTACATCTACAGCAAAGAGTCTAAAAAAGGATGGCAGTCCTCCATCATTCTTCCACTACCTTTGTCAGCTGTGTTATCTTGCAAGGGCCATACGATGACAGCGCGAGAGCGAAATGTACAATTTAGGTACAGTGCCAAGTCCCGACAACCCAGCTTAGAAAGTTCTGATGATTATTAACAATGCTGTATACCAAGAAGCATGTCAAGACAGTGGAAACCAATTCTGAGATAGGCTATGCATATCATAGGCACGCAAGAGAAAAAGAAGTAGGTACATTTAAGTACACATTGCGTGTTGGACGCTTATTGCCATCTCACGAGTCACATCGTATTATACCGGATTCTAGGCTCTCTGCTGGTCGAGTCTTCGGCGGTGTTCAATGAAAAATCTATCGAAGATCTTAATTGGAAGGTGAAAAAAGAATAAAGTACCCTTAATGATTGCTTATCGGTTATAGGCTGTCTTTGAGGAAGTTATATTGACACTCTCCGTCTTCTTGCCATGAATATACAAATGCAATCTTAGGAGGCTTAGCTGTGCCAGAACGCTGTCGCAACTGTTCTCGAACTTTTCAAAAGTTCCTCCTTCATTTTAATAGTTGCATATAATTGGTTCTGCAGAAATAAAGTGGACAATCTTGAGGTCATTCTAAAGCTCTCATCAATCCGAGTCGACCTCGATGGGTTTCAGGAAAAAATAATATCGCTTTTGGAACAAGGAACGATAGCAAGATCCGGTGATTCCGAGTCGGCTTTGAGCATTCGGCACCGTAGGTACAAAGAAAGCTGTGAACACTGCCTTCTGTTCAGCGTCTGTGGGGGACACTGTGGTATTATTAGACCTAATAGGTAGACAATCATCTAGGCCATAGCCTAATTCTTATATTGCATAAATACCAGTCCAACCAGTACGCCGATTAAGTCTCTCGAGCGAACACATCGCAGTTTCACCTCTCATAACCAGCGATAGATATGAAAAACACCACCCCTGAAGTGCCTGCACACGCCACTCCCAAAGCACCTGCACGCACCATTCCCAAAGCGCCTGCACTCACCACTCCCAAAGCACCTGCACTCACCATTCCCAAAACCCCTGCACGCACCACTCCCCCAGTAGTGCCTGTAGATCCCGAGCCAAAACGAGTTGCCACTCTCACCGCAACGGCATTTAGTGGCGCTCAAGATTTCACCCTCAAAGCAGAGAACTTGCGTGTCGTTGAAAACGTCGCAGGGGTTAACTTCAGTGGCGACTCAGAGGCCCTCACGCTCCTTCTGGCTAATTTCGAAAAAGTGTCGAGTGGCCTGAGGGACGGACCAGACATTACTGCGCACCTCTACCAGGATGCAACAGGCGTTCATGAGCTGCCAGCTACCACTGAGGAGATTAGCAGTACTGCAGGAGTTAAATTAAAAATCAATCAGAAATAAAGTAACTATATCGTCTCTTATCAGTTTTATTGCGAATATTCCGCTGACTCGTAGTTCAATCCGAAGACTAATTTCTCAACCTCATGTAACTACCCGCTTTCTGGTGCCAGTCTTAGTCCTAAACGTGGGTATTTAGTGCTACCTTGTAAGAAATTTTCAAATTGACTGCGTGCAATGCATAATATTTATCTACATCAGCGATTTCTAATCTGAGCCTTCTGCTTATTTTAGAACCGTTACCGAATCTGTTAACTTTAATAAGTCTGTCTACTGTTTAGTTCCATCATTGTAAAACAATGTATCCCATATTCATGAAAGACTTGGATTATTAAAAACCTATGTGTTGGACTACCAGGCGCGCCACCAAATATATAGTACTATGTACCACCGGATTGCCTCGCCCAAGTCGTCTTTTGAATTATATTTAACCCCAGAATACTCGTGAAGCCGAGCATTATCTAGATCTTGACTTACTATGAAATTCTAAGAAAACCATGCTCCGAGCAAGGAAGCCTCAGGGAAGCTTCTAAACTACCGGAGTCAGGTCATCCCAGAGCACAGCTTGGCATTCGTCCCTATCCTATCTTTAGGCAATTTCTGGTGAAAGGTTATGGATATAACAAATAAATAGCATGGATGCATTGCAGAATTCTCCTACGAAGACAAGAGTATGGTGGGACCTGGCAACAGTACTTACTATAGTGCTACCGTTGCAGATCTGCAGGAAATGTAACTTGAATGGAAACTGAATAGACAGTGAAGCTTGCACGCATTTTCTACCGTCCAAGTTGGTCGTTGTAAAAATTATTAACATTTCTCTAGCTGTAGTCAAAATGAATTTTTGACGGCAAGGTGATCCTCCGTCATAGAAAGAAAGAGAAGACATACGAGTCAGCAAAAGAGCTGCTTCCTGAGGCCAATGCGAGCGAACAAAACCCCCCGCCCAAAATTTCGCACTTAGCGTTCTTGGGCAACGTCCAGCAAGAAATCAAGCTCATCAAGAAGGGAAGCCGTGTTCTGGTCACTTGTAAGCTGTTCTTCGAGAGCGGGGTCAGAAATGTATAGTAGGGGAATACCTCCGCACCCGACAAGCAAGCCTTCGGGCAGGTACTCACGCACGCACGAGGCAGTTCCTGCCAAAGGGGCTGAGAGGCGGCGATGCGTTCGTTGCACCGTCTTGGGCTAAAAGTGGGGGTGAAGGTGGTGAGGACAATGAGGTCGCGGTCCTGGTGAACGAGTTTGTAGACGGGGGCGGGCTGAGCGTGCCTTGCACACACGTGGGGAGGGGTTTGGGAGACGCCATCTGCGGAGTTTTGAGAGATTAAGATTAAGTGGCCATTGTATGATGTCGTTGATGGGGATGGGGACGGGGAAGACAGCGACAAGCAAGATGAGGAGAAGGAGAACGTTGTGGCGAAGAGGATGGTGAAGAGGACGAGAACGGGTAAAATGACTTGCTGTGGATCACGCCGTCGATACAGACTGTGGAGATGGACGGGGCGTATATGCCCGATGGAGCTACATATCAGGAGGCTCAGAGACTCAGAATAAGGCGATTTGAGAGGAAGTAATAGGGGGAAAAGAAGATCCAGGAATTGAGGATTAGGACAAAGAAAGAATATAAGTGAGAAGGCTCCAAGAGCGGGTCTAAATAGAGGAACTTGAAGAGTAGATGGATCGAATAGAAGGCGAGCACTGTCCCTAGTATCTTCCTGCTGCTATTCCGAAATAGAAGGAAGCGGATAATGCACATATGTAATACACGATAAACCCCAAGAAAGACGCAATGATATAGTGCCAGGTAGTGCTAAGGATGTATCGTGCTACAGAAAGATCCACGGGAATCGCGATGGTCCACAAGGAAATCAAGCAGAGCCTGGTCGAAATTTGGAATCAGCAACGCCATAGCATGACATCAGTATCCTTAGGTAGCAGTATGAGAGTATATCGTGCATTAGCTTTCAGACGTACTTGCGCCTCTAGTCAGGCAGAGCGGTGTAAACGGTTCAAATACAGAGTCCCCAGGGAGCTCTGAACTGCATAGAGGACGAATGTAAGCGAGGGGCGGAAAGCCAGTTCTTTGCCATTCAAACATTGACAGTCCACATACAGTGGAGTTTATTGAAGTCCTCTTAGATTCTTGAATTTGAAGAAGAGTTAGACTGCCTGCATACGTATGCCAAGTGGGAGGAAGAGTCGAGGAGTGCGGTGACTGAGAGTGAGAGAACAGTTACCGACGATGCAGTTTGCCGTGTTTAGATTGGGTGGTGTCGACAAACACCATCCGTCATCCAGTGGGCGTTGTCGTACTCGTCGGGTACGCAGTGGCTCTACGTGCAGCTCAAGCTCGACCGCCTGAAAATGCAGAATTAGTTCAAACACTTATCTGGAATTCTTCATGTTGATTCCTGACCACTCGAGCGCTCACTCCGGCCTATCCTCGTTGGCGAACCCTGTTGGAAATACGAGCTTGACGCCTGCTCCACTGGATGTCCGGCTGACGTCGGACCGTTACAGATCGTATCAGTATATGAACGGACACTGCTTTCCGTATTACTCTTCATTCGTATTCTTTATTCTGTACATAACGGCTATGTATTTATATATAAGCTTGAGTATTTTACTTGTAGTACTTTACTCCTTTGTCACCTAAATAGCGGTTTCAGCCATATTATCGGTGTTATTTCAACAAACCCGGCGTCATCTACTCAATGTACTATTCGTTCATTCTTCAGTCTAGTGCCCTCTTCCTCTACCAGTTACCCTACGCTTCGCGAGTGGCCTCTTCCTTCCTTCTCAGATCCCGATATTCCCGGGCATGACCCCTACCCTAACCCGCACGTGAAGCCTGTTATTGAGCCATCCGCAGAGTCGCATTTCCTATGTAGACGGTATCTAAGACTTGTTAATGCATAATCATCCCAGTGCAGTCTGAGGGAAAAAATCAGCCTCTGCCATCGAGTGTTAAAGCGTTCGCTTGCCTACTGATATTATGAGGATACTGGAAGGATCTACGAACGATGTTCTCCGAAGTGGTTTGGTCAAAATGCTCGGTAGTCAGGATGTTACACGAACTGGCAGGAATATTTTAATACCACTGGTTTCAGGACATTCCAAGGAAGCAGTAATAGCGTCTGTCGGAGCACCTGCCGTGTTATATGTTGAATGTTGGAGTGCGTGTTCCCTCCGAGGGCAATGCCGTAAAATTTGTGAATACTGAACTTGCAGTGACGTTGTCGTGTGAATAGATACACTAGGAAATTGACGAAGGTCCAGAGTCCTAATTTAATATAGGGGATAGCCACACTGACGAGCCCTGAAGAAAAATATGCACGGACGTGTATTACCATTACTATAATGCATCGGAGCGCGTCCCAGTCAACCAGCAACATATCTGTCAGTGACATCAGATATTCAAACAGAAGGGACGATTCCGATTAATTATTTTAGTAATACAACTATGTACAATATGACATTCAATCCTATAGTCCATATTACCGTCCTATGTGCCCACTTTCAAATTCAAATATACATACCTCCATTACACCTAATATTTCTCACATTCCCTCTTGTGCAATTTTGAATGATGTACCGATTCACAGGTCCACATCCCCGATTATCTTTCATGCGCTTTTTAGCATCCTAGAGCCCGAGATGCCTTACTACTTCATCCGATCCAAACGGCTCTCCTCTTCCCATGAAAGAAAGTCTCGTCCAAAGCAGACATCCACTGACCCTCCCTGACCCTGTCCTGTTCCATTTTTGTCGCTCTCTCTTCCCCCCAATTATGTGTACCGCATCGCCACCAAATTTCCACTCCAATAACTCAAATACACGACCCCACAATGGTCGTCCACCGCAATCGAATACAGCAGCTCTGGGTCGTGCCCCTCCGGCAGGGGCAGCTGCCTGGCACGGATCGCCGCGCGCGGGCGTCCGGTGGGCGGACAGGCCGTGCTGGTGCAGCGGGGGCGGGTGTATGGCCCCGGGAGGGAGTCGAAGTGGATGAGGTAGAGAGAGCGCGTGGGGGGAGGGTCGAGGATGTATGTGGGCTCCTGGTGCAGGGAGGCAGAGGAGGAGGAAGGAGGGGGCACGTCGTCATCGGAGTCAGAATGCGCGGTTTCGGTGTCGGTGTCGATGTGGGTGTTGGTGCTGGCTGGGACGACGGAGTCTGAGAGAAGGTGCACCTCTTCTTCTGCAGCTGGACTATTCGTCCCCGCACCTTCTGCATTTATGTTGTGTGTCCCTTCGGCATCCCCGCCGAAATCATGCACCTCGTCACCACCTTCGCCCAAATTATGCGCATCGCCTCGCGCTACTTGTCCCGCACCCCCACATGCTCCCTTCCGCTCCACTACCATAACCGCATACGGTCCCATGTAACTCGTCGCCACAAGCCACTGCGACTCCTCGTGGTTATAATACGCCACATATCCCGGCAGGACGAGCTGTGCGGGGGCGGACTCGGGCGGAGGAGGACGCACTGGGGAGTAAGGGTAGGGGTTCCCTTCCGAATCGTCGTCGCTATCATCGTCCTCCGCTTCCACTTCCCCAGCTTCTTCTCCGGCCCCATCACTACCACTACCACTAGCACCATCACTGCTCCCCCCGCTTCCCACCTCCCAGCTAGAAACACTCCCCTCCTCCAGCTCCTCCTCTTCCCTTGGCGCCCCCCAAAAACATACCCTCGTCTCCATCCCGCGCCCCCCGACCGCGCCCCCATCGAGCATGTCGTCATCCTCGTCCACCCCAAACCCGAATGCGCTCCTTCGGCGGCGCTGGACATACACCGCCAGCAGCCCGCGCAGAGAGAACTTGAGCGCGGCAGTGTTGCTCTGGATGATGGGGTTGTAGCGCGGGTTTTGGTATGGGATCGGGGCGGTGGCGGGAGGTGTGGGCTCTGGCTCTGGTTCTGGTTCTGGGTCAGATTCAGAGTCAGACGAGGTTTGGGGGTCGGAAGAGGGAGAGAGAGGCGCAGGGAGGGCTATAGGCGACATGGGCAACGTGACCTGGGCTGGATCCTGAGATGGATGGAACGGGATGGGCGTAGGGTTCAGGGCGAGTGGCGCGGTATAGAAGGCATTGTCGTCGCGCGCAGAGAGGTGGGTGAGAGAGATGAGGGAGGTGCGGATGCGCTTGGGCGCTGTGAAGGGGATGTTAGGTGTTGGGGGGTACGATACGGAGCATGGGGTGCCCGACGCAGATGGAAATGGGGGGGAGGCGGGGAGGCAGTCAGGAGGGAGCTCGTAGATCTCGTGTTTCATCCCGGTTGAGACGAGAACGTAGACGGTGCCGTGCAGGACGTAGCAGAATATGTATGTTTGGGAATCAAACTGAAGGAAGAGACGGTGGTTAGTAAAGTGTTACTCGCGGAGGAAGAAAAATGAGAATGGAAGAGCAGAAAATGACAACAGGAAAGAAAAGTGAAGAACGAAAAGAAGGTCAGAGTGGAAGGTGGCCAGTAGGCGATCCATCTGACGCGCTCATGAAAGAGACTGGAGTATGAATAAGGAAAGGAGAGGCAGAATGGAGGGCAGCAGGAGCCAGAACTTGCAGATAGGAGGATGCGAATTCGGGTAGAAATCCAATAGAACAGAGGAGAGAAGCCACAGCAGCAATGAAACGAAAATCCCTGCACAATCGAAACAAAGGATACGGTAGCACGAAACGAAAGGCTCCAGAGAAATCGAAGGGGACGCTCCAACAGCACAAAGAATGACAAGATAGATTGTAATGAGAAACACGGCTGGATGAAACGGGAGACCCAACGGAAGATTTAGCAGTGCGAAACGGAAAATAGGGCAGCGCGAAATATATAAAAAGTTGGCAGCGCGGAAACGAAAAAGGAAGCATGAAACGAAAGGCACGGCACCGTTGAATGAAAGGCACATCTCTGGGTAGCAAGAAAATTGAAGATCCGGCAGCACGAAATGGAGGAATAGAAACACGAAACGAAAGGACGGAGATGAAAGACCCAGCGGGTATCGAAAGCAAAGATCCGGTGGCACAAAATGGGGGATGCAGCGGAAGGGGAATAAATACTGGACCGCAAGGATACGGAAAACCACAACGAAATGACGCGACGGAGTAGAAAAGGCACTCACCACCCACTCTCCGACGTCACGCAGTCCGATTTCCCACTTTTCCCTGCTCATGTAGTTGATGGCGTGAATCCTAAGCGCGTCCTCCTCACCGTCCTCGGGGTCGGTGGGGATGGCGCCGACGACGTCGCCGCAGATGAAGAGCTCGCGGCAGGGGAAGGGGAGGGTGGTGCGGAAGAGGCGGCGTATGATTGTTTTGTGCTTGGATTTGGGGGCGGGGGAGGGTTGCAGGTCACCGTATTCGATGGAGAGAATTGTTAGGTTGAATCTGAAAAGGGTAGGGTTAGGGTGTGGAATGAGAAGAGGGGAGAAGACGTACTGGGACTCGGATGGACCAGTAGTGACGAGCCCCATGACCTGCCGCCCCTCTTCGTAACGGTATGCATGCAGCAGCATGCTCCCCCCCACATCTACCTGCGCGCACACACGCCCTGTCTTCCCATCCTCCCCGTCCCCGCTGTCAGTATCACAACATACCACTCTCCCCCCCTCCTTGGTGTACAGCAATACACATCCCGTCCCCGGAAGCGCGCTCAGGATATCCGCTGGCTCCGCGCGCCCGTCTCCGGAATAACGCGTGCATGTGTCCCGCCGGCGCGGCGCGGGGAAGGGGTCTGCCCACGCGCGCTCGAGGCGGCGCGTAGTGCGCGCGATGGACTGGAGGCGCGTGAGGGGGAGGAGGGGGAGGGCAGTGAGCACGGGGCAGGCGAGCGGGTGCCGGGACTGGGTGCGCGTGAGAAGGGTGATGTAGAGGAAGCGGGAGTGGGTGAGTTTGAGGAGGGTGTGGCATGTCTGTTGGGGAGGTGGTTAGGGAGTGGGGATGAGAAAGGTAGGATGAAGAGCGTACGGAGAGGAGGGAAAGCACGTCAGCGAGCTCGAGATGCGCGGTGATTTCGAGCAGGAGGTCTGGGGGGAAGTCAGTTAGGGTGAACATTGGTGACGCGCCAGGCGGCGATGAGTGTTCCAGTTAGTAGTTGTTATAGAGAAAGAGGAGTTGTCGCTATAGAGGAATAAAGCAAGAGAGAACTCGAGAGCCTAGGAGTCAGTTTCGAGACAAACGAGGTTTGAGTTGCATCATACTCGAGTCTCGGACTCCGCCAACATGCGGTCTCCACGCACGCCGCCATGTCCGGACCGGACGTTAATTCCCATCTACCTACTGCACAGAATGCATTCACGATATACTTCAGTATGGCGTTAGCAATATGGAAGGCCGAGAAACAACACTCGAATTCATCATCCAGTAGAACTCCACACCCATAATTCTACCACCATAAATAGAACCCTTCGTAGCACTAACAATGCGAATCGAAAACCAATTATAAGCAGAAAAAAAAGGAAACGGAGCAGGAAGGAGAATCCAGTATTTAAGCAGTGAGATTAAGAGAACCCTGAGCACCGAAGACGAATGGGTGGAAAAGGGAGAGGGAAGAACCGTCCGGGGAATGTATGTACAGTATACCGTCCCATACCCCGCTGGCGATCTACGAGCATCCAGTGTCCTTTGTCCCCGGGTCGGGTGTTATTCCATCGCACCTCTCTGCGTGTCCGTCCGTTTAACGCTCGGACATGGAGGCGAGGTAGTCGGAGAGCTGGAGGATGGTGGGTTAGTAATGCGGTATGAGAAGGGAGAAGGGAAAGATGGGGGGAGAAGAGCGAAGAGAAGGAGAAGGCGGAAAGGGATGGCGAGGAATATAAGGCGATGGCGGGGTGGAGAGAAAGAGGGGGGGATGGAGAGATAGGGTGGAGGAGAGGCAGAGAATAAACAAGGACATGATACAATAGCTGCATTGCATCTAACCAACCCCATATCCCCGCATCCAGAAGAAGAAGAAGAAAACACCCACCTTCAGAGCCCCAGTCCTAATACTCTCCCCGACGCCCTGCACATCCGGGTTTGCAAGCACCTTGGCCACAGCCTCCCGTGCCGCTATCTCCAGCCCCGCCAGACTCCCATCGCCCAACAGCCCTTCACTCCCTCCCCCGCCTTCAAGATTCTCGTCCTCCTCGCGCCCAAAGTACGCGTTTGAGGAGATGGCAGTGGCGCCTTGGAAATCGCGCAGGCGAGTCTGGGCGGAGGCGACGGCGTCTGGATCGTACGCGTTGCGCCCGAAGTACATGTCGGAGGAGATGGCTTTCTGCGAGCCGAATTTTTCTCGGGCGGTGGTGGGGGCGTCGTCTGCTACGGGGGTTGATCTGTGGATCGGGGTGGTCAGTAGAGATGGGGGGAAGGGAAAGGAGAGGGCGTACCGCGTTGAGGAGGCTGAAGCGGCCGCCACAGCTGCCGCCGCCCCGGCTCCTGGGATCGCACCAAACCCGAGCCGGGGGAAAGCAGAGTTCTTCTGCGGCTCAGCTGCCGTCTTCCCACTCGTGCTCACTGCCACTGGGGCACCGAGTTTCGCACCCACGCCGATTTCAGTAGCCTTTCTCCTAGTCTCTTCTTCCTTCCGCATCTTCTCCTCTTCTTCCTCCCGCAGCCGGTCGTACCCCAGCTGCTTCACCCGCTCGGCCTCCTCAAGTGCTTTACGCTCGGCCTCGGCAAAGTCGACGGGCTTGGTCTTTTGCGCGCCGAGGCCGAGCTTAGACTTCTTGGGTCCAGCACCTGGGGCGGGGGACGCGGAGGTGGATTTGGTGATGGAGGAGGACGACCCGAGGCGCGACGCCCTCAATGTGCTCGAAGTAGTACCAGAAGTGGACGATATTGTGCGCGGAGCTGTAGGAGCAGGGGCGGTAGTGGAGGCGGAAGTGGAGGTGGAGGAGGCGGAGGGGGCGCGCCCGATGATGGGGGGCGTGTTGATGCGCGCGGGGGTGCCTGGGGTAGAGTTAGACTTGGGCGTGGAGGGCTTGGACCAGGAGTTGAAAAAGTCGTCTTCGGCTTCGGCAGCGGTTGGGAGGGAGGTGGGGGTAGGGTCCATGCCATCTACGACGATGCCGTTCGGGAACCTACGACCGATATACATATTAGCATCTATCCCTCCACACTCAAGGAAAAGGGAAGCACGCACTTAGCTGTATCGTCCTTCGCCCGTCGCGCCAGCTCTTCCTTGTACAGCTCTGCCACACGACTGGAGTATTTCTTCTTCGTGTCACTGTCGCTGAGCAGGGACGCGCCGCCGTGCTTGGAGAAGAACTCCGTGGCGGAGGCATTGCCGCCGACTTTCATGGTGCGCAGCTGGGCGAGCTGCCAAGTATCTAGATTAGTCGATCTGCGGGAGTATCGCGAGGGGTAAGTAGGGTTCGGTTTTAAAGGTAATTGTGTAGAGAAAAGGAGAGGGTAAACGGGAGAAGGAGAGGAAAGAGGAAGGGGTGAAGAAGGAACGGATGGGAGACGCACCGTACAAAACTAATATGCACGCCCATATTCCGGTGTACGCTCGAGCACTCGAGACAGATATACACCCCGAATGTGACGCTCGACCAGGTCGGGTTGCGCGCTTTGCAGTCAAAGCATTGCTGTAAATTACAACCATCGTCAGTATCCTCAGACGAGAAGATGAAGACCCAGACGCACCTTATTCCCTTTCTGCCCCCTGAGCACTCTGAAGACCTGCTCCGTCTCTTGCTTGGTCGGCTCTGCCATCGGGATAGAGGGAAATTAGATACTGGGATAGATGAGGAAAACAGGGAGGGCAGGGAGATTGAAATCTGATGGGATGTCGTGGCGATGGGCGCGGGGCCGGGGCCGGATTAAGGTGAGTGCCGTGCCGGTGCCGCGCCGAGGCGGGAAGTTGCCACTCTTTCCTAAGCTTACTACAACCTCCATATCTAGTGAATTCTTCGTGCTGTATACAACTGCGAGTAGGCTCCACCCACGCTTTTTGAACTGTCTTGAGTCATCGCTACCGCTCCGCAAATTGGGGACTTGTCCTCCAGTCGCAGTCCCTGCTCCTGCTGCCCATGACGCTGCTCGAACCAACTCTCCTGCCCACTGTGGCGCTATGTATCTAGCTCTGACCAACATGTGAACACCACAACTATATATCAAGCCTCCTACTATCTTTCAATCTTCGACGCGGAACCACCCAGCATCCCGCCGAACTCAACAAGTTCATCATCGTCTCTGCATGCCCCAGCTCCAAGCCCGAGGCTCACACAACACATACGAAAAAGAATCTCGCTGTGTAGCATTTGCCTGCCCGTGCATCCTTGGTGCCCTGATGAAATCGACACATCTGCGCCTATCGTGCTTTTACAAGCTCCCTATAGATCTCTTCGTATCAAGTTCTCAAAGCTGCTAATCGTACCCTTGGCTTTAAGTTCCGACTGTGGCGAGCATGCCTCCTTTTCGATGGCGGTGCAGAGGCATCGAGACGTCTCTTGTCCCTTTTTCTCTGGTATACTTCGAGGCTTCCAACCGAAAAATCCTGAACGTTGAACGTTGAACTCTCGCAATAAGTAAACAAGATGTATAACTTGCTGATTCATTGTCATGTTTGAAAGGTCGTCATCTCGGTAGATCTCGCTCCAGACAAGAGAGTCCATATGAAACCATATGCAGTAAACTACGAGAGCTAACTAAAAGGAATAGATGTTGAATGTAATATTGCAGGCAGTGTGATATTCGGTGAATATATGTACATAATGAGCTAGATAAAATGGATTGAATATATGTAACAAAAGATATCGCAAGGAGATGGTTAGCAAAATGTATAGTATGAAGCTGTTAGAGACATTCAAGTCTGCTCAACTGAGGCGGTATATTAGATGCTGAGCGCGACGCGACCGTCACGTGTTTGCCATTCCAACAGATTGTTGCAGGTGCGTTCGATCATCGCATCGTTCCCTTTGAGCATTTTTGCGATATGGCGGATTGTTTTGCTCCCGCATTTGATGAGGTACACGAAGTAAAGACTTGCTGCAGGCCAAACCTGAGCAGGCCGCCATGGGGGGAATGTTAGGGTTTGCAAGCGCTTTCGAAGGCTTCCTCGTCTGCTGATGCCGCTTTCGAAGCAGAAATTTCAGGTGATTATGACACAGTATCCAGAGTCAACTGAAGTGTCCTTGTTGTCGACATCGTTGTAAAAGGCAATATATCCCATGAAATGCTTAGACACAAGTAGCAGTGGCCAGCTCGCAGGAGGCGTTAAGTATCCATTCTTTAACCCATCATACAGTCAAACATTTATTCGTGTTGTAATCGAGTATGGTGTAATGGCTAACATTTCCCCCTCCCACTTTGAGTTATTGAAGAATTGAAGAAGGTCATTTGCGTGCACGGTAGCTTAGGATTTTATTCCCAGCACTCGAATGCAGAGACATTTAATGGTTTTGTCGAGGGGAAACTACATCAGGAAGACGTCCAAAAAGTTTCCGGGTTTTGCATATTTTTAGATGTTTTCAGGTTTCCGGAAACCTCAAATCACTTTGACTAACCTAATGTAGCTGACTTTGTAACAAAATAAATTGCCGTTCACTGCGGACATTGGCTTCTAAATCCACCAGATTTAGGGAGGATAAATGGTGGATAAAATGAAAATATATATGTACCTCTATCTGCCAGATATAGGGAGAATATATTCGTAATATGTTCTACAATAAATCCAATCTTTATTCGCCGTATTTATTGTAAATAAATTCACATAATAACCATCAGAGAAATCGAGAATATATTTAAAATAAAAAATACATCAATACGCCAGATATGGTGTTGGAGAAAATAAGAATAAATCCGCCGGATATAGTCAAAGTGTCTTCTCCATCAATCTGCTGGATATATTGTGAATTTATTAAATCATGTGATTTTCATGTGACCTATAATCACAGTTATCTCCTCACTCGGACCATGGAGGCGTCTAAGCTCCGGGACCGAGGACTACAGTAGGCCATACATATACTTAACGTCTGGTAATTATAAGGCCTTCCCACTCTCAATAATGCTTGAATTTCTTGCTAACTGACTGTACATAAGCCAAAAGGTGAGAGCGGAAAGGCCTTGTAATTACCAGATGTGTTTCAACGCTAAGTATATGTATGGCCTACTGTAGTCCTCGGTCCCGGAGCTCAGATGCCTCCATGGCCCGAGTGAAGAGATAACGGTGATTGTAGGTCACATGACAATCACATGATTCAAATAAATTCACAATATATCCAGCAGATTGATGGAGAGACACTTTGACTATATCCGGTGGATTTATTCTTATTTTCTCCAACACTATATCCGGAGTATTTTATTTTAAATATATTCTCGATTTATCTGATGGTTATTATTTACAATAAATATGGCGAATAAAGATTGGATTTATTGTAGAACATATTACGAATATATTCTCCCTGTAGCTGGCAGATAGAGAGGTACATATATATTTTCATTTTATCCACTATTTATTCTCTCTAAATCTGGTGGATTTAGAAGCCAACCTCCGCAGTAGTTGTTACGAAAATTAGAGCAATGACGTATCTGACACAGTGCGTATCCAGGATTTCGAACAAAAAGACTGATTGTTTGGGATTTTTGATAATATGCATACACAACTATTCTGAATCACGAGTGAACTTTTCACTTCCTGGCCGATTGCTGATTGGCTGTGACCGTCGCGTGTTCAAGGTAGATCAGGTGACTTGGCGGACCTCTAAATTCACAAGTCACGACAGTGCTGCTAGCAATCCCCAGGCCCGAGCCGTCTCCTTTTGGTCTCCCTTGTCTTCCATTGCTACCGATTGTGTTCGCCAGTGAACCCGTTGGACCCTGCCTGCGTTGTTGGAGTCTTTCCCAGCGCCGTCGCTCATTGTCTTCCTTCTGGAAACACTATCTGTTAACATTTGGTGGCAACACATCTGAAAATTTACGCTGGCCGCTAAGTTATTAGGAGTCACCTATTTTCGGAAATGTACACGATGTCCAGACTTCCTACTGAAATAATCAACCTTATCGTCGATGAGGCCTGTCCCCCAGCATCAGAGCACGAACTGGGGCAGTACAGCCTCGTATCTACAACATGGCAGGCGCTTGTTCGTCCCTACCTCTTCTCCAATGTCGTCCTAAAGTCGTTCTACCATGGCGCATCCTTCTCCAATCTCATCAATTCTCCGGTTTCCACTCTGCACATGTTCGTCAAGATTGTTACCATACGCGTTTTCACAGAGGCTGAGCTAGCTGCGTTCACGCCACAGCTTCTCAAGCTCACACCGACGACACTTGCGCTCTCCGTTTATGTTTACAAATATGACCCGATTTCAGAGGGCACGCAGGGACTTTTGCGTGGCTTCTCGGCAATCACGTCGCTAGATTTACATTGCGAGTTCCCTAATCTTCACGATCTTGTATCCATTGTATGTTCATTCCCATCTCTGCAAGCACTTTCCGTCTTCACGCACAGGTATGAACGACATCCCGCGACATCACAGCCGCCAGCCTTGTCTCCCCCGCCATCACTAAAAGCTGTAAGGATAAATGATGCCTTCCAGCTCCTTCGATGGATATTGTCCCTGGATCCAATTCCCATCATCCCCGATCTTGCCTTCAGGAATTGCGATGAGGACAAGGACTTCCCTTTCATTATCCAGTATACCTGTTTCCTAGAGAAGCAGCTTTTCAAGAGCGTAGATTTTGATTCTGTGCCGAAGCAGCGCCGCCAAGATGGATATTACACCTTCACAAGTACGTCACGTTTTAGCTTTTGACACTGTCTTGAAGACTGAAGCGCATTGACGAAAAACAGCAGATACCGATGCCCACCACGATCACACCGCCATTATGAACTTGAAAACACCCTTTTCATCCCTAGAAATTGCGTCCGAGAACATGAAAGGCGCATGGGATCAGTTAAACTATGTGCGCAAAGCCGTCGAAAAGCTAGCTGGTGTGGTGCCTTCTTTGGAAGAGGTCACCCTTGTGCGCCACGACATGTACCCGCATACACTTCAGCAGCTCGATTTCACATTTGCTAGTACTTTGTCGAGTTTGTGCCCACGGCTCAGCCGGGTTTGGGTAAGAGAAAGCGACCTTGACTCCTTCCCACTATGTGAACAGCTGGAAATCTTGTACAGTACGGAGAGCGAAGAGTTAGTAGGTAGTTACTTTTCTACAGAATGGAAAACAGCTGAACCTTAATCCCCTGTAGTGTGTTGCACCGGATTGAAACTGCATCACGATCATAGCTGGTCCTGAAGTCATACGGGTTGGTCCAAGAATTTAACTAAATATTTGGAGCTGAAGTGAATGTCTTTATGGTGAGCATTAGCACTGAGACAAGGCATTCTCTATTATTTCTTTTCACCCTTATTTATTCATCACGAGGAAGAAGTTGGAGGTATGTCGAAGTCGTGATATACATGTTTTTTCAAATGCTTCGAAGTATTTAAATAAAAGAGAAATTACCTGCATGAGGCTACAGTTGAAAGCCGCATTTGGGAACTTTTCTGTCTGCTGGAGACCGGCATCCTCATTGCCGCGCAGTTACGTGACTGATGAGCCCTCGCCTTCACTGTCACGACGCCTTCCTGGGCCTTTCAAAGTACAACAGTCTCACACTTTTCGATCATTGTCTTTGACAGATACTCTGGGCGCCCTTTAGAAGAGGGACTAGTTCCAAATAATATGCAAAGATGGGCATGGATTCGGATATACTTAAAGGATTGAGTATGGGAGGGAGGATTAATTAGACGCTGCAAATAACTCGGATCTAGTTAGTTGAGAATCGAGATACTATGTGCAGATCGACGCTAATTCAACTACATACGTACTTACTAGTAATTCAAAAAAAAACTTAAACATCTTTTGCTGGTCGACAGAAGCTAAGAGAACAAATTTGATAAGCATCTAAAAATAGTTTGTAAGCTTGTTCTAGTCATGGCGGGCAAACAAATATCCAATCGCGGGCCGAGTTGGACTGTCCACTGACTGGTCCAGTTGTTGCACGACGTGACAAATGTCATACTTTCCCAGATAAATAGTTCCGTGCTATCTTCTCCTTTAATGTTTCAACTCTCACGCATTCCTAGGCAATAGCTCGAGTATGATGACCGTTTAAGCTTGATGTCGTTGCTATATGTTTACATTATGGCGAAAATGTAACCAACTGGGGTTTCACTTGCAAAATATTCCTCTTCCATGCTTCATTCAGAGTTAGTTCAGAGTTGCAACTTGTGAACAATTGATCAGTTAACAGCTCATGCAGAAACAAAAAGCAATAATTCAGCAGTTGTTATCCTTCCATTAGAGGAGTTGAAGATGAAGATCTTGCCCTTCAAAAATATCCTCACCTTCCTCTTTTCATTTGTGACTCATTCATCTCTCACTATGGATCATAATGGTCAATTTTACCCACTCAATAACATCATTGCTCAAGACCTACAACTCCAAGAAAATCCACAATTTCTTGCATATATTGATTCACTTGTCAAAGCAAGAATGCAACAAATCCATGAGGTGTATCAACAAGAGATGGAATCCTGTGAGAAGGATGCTCAAAATCAAGCAGCTGCTTGGAAGGCCAAGCTGGAAGAGTGACCAGAGCAACTCATTGCTGCTGCAACTTCAAAACCATGGTGTGTTTGACCTTTGATTTTTGTTACAGTTTTATCTAAAATCTATGACTTTGAGCATGCAGCCAGTTGTAGCATGATTGAGACCACTTGCAATATGAAACCAAGCACCTAAAATACAAAATAGAACAAAGATAAAGCGCCGAAGACCATTTGCATCTAATATTTATGTCAAATCAGAAATCATAAAAATATGGATCATTCATGGATGTACCAGTGATGCTGTTGTCCTTATTATCCTAGTTCCTGGTAAAATTTCTCTCTTCTGCAGTACCATTATCCTCCAAACCATGATCTGCACCTTGCTCTTCCGATGGCCCTGTTAAGGAAGCAAGTACTCCAAAGTTCACAGAGGAATACACATTCACTTCAGATGCAGGATCCTAGATATTAAAAAAAAAATCATCTTAATCAACACAGGTACAATCATTTGAGTATCTTACATTTGATGCATCAGCTTACACCTGGTCCTCTTGCGGTGGTATGCACGGGTCGATGGCGGTAAGAGTTTCACAGGTGATACTTCATTATCTGCAGCTGTGTAAGTCTGTAAGCTGCAGAGGAAATATTAGTAGATGCAAGATACACGACGCGGTGCAGGTTTGTTTTGCGACATGAGTGGCACATTCGCACTCGAAGTTAAATAGAAGAGCGCAAAAGGAGAGTCGATCTCGCTGTTGTTATCGAAATTAGGTGTGTGACAAGTGTCACACCATCCGTTAGACATGTGAGTGGCGTGTGAGTAGCATATCGTTGGCCAGTCCAACTCAGACAGCGATTGGACATTTCATTGTCTACCGTGAGTGGTCTGAGTACTGCGGGTGATGGTGATGGAGACTGATGCTGAAGCCTTCCTTGACAATGACAGTGAGAAAGTGGATTGCCCGCGCTGAGTACATATGGCCAATCGCTCACGCTTACTCACAAGCCCCCATAACGACGCCCAACACGATACTCTGAGCATCTCAAGGTATATATGTTCATTACAACTTTCCACTGGCACAGCTGCACTGAATGCTTCCACAGAGTGCCTAGGCAGTACAACGTACTACGAATAGGGCCAGCTACTACTTGGATTCCCTGGCCCGGCCTGTCTGAGAATGGCCCCATTGCCTCTCATTCCTGTCATCCTCGCAACATCTTGCATCGAAAGCGTGTTCTACGGGATATTCATCCTCCTTTACACAACATCTATATACCTCGAAGTTATCCGACATCAGAGACAAGCTGGACCATGGAGGAAGAAGTGGTTTTGGGTGTCTTTCTTGAGACAACCCATGATAATTGGGACGACATTGATATTTACAATGGTAACAGGCGTGAGTTTCCAACATGTAAATTTGGAAATTCGGCACCCTGAGTGCTTCAGGTTTTATCAGCATTGGATTTTGACAGTGATGGGGCTATTTCAAGGCTTCGTTACTTATAATGGTGGCACTACTCCCCTGGAATTTTTCGAAGACTTGTCTCAAACCACAGAAGTATTAAGAGTGTCATTCTTGGTGACAGCGGCAGTTATTGCTGATTGCATTATTGTAAATGTCGTCCTCTTTCCAAGTTGCCTTGTTACCGGAAGCGCACTAACTTGGAAGTACGCAGGTTTACCGAGTGTGGATAATATGGAGTTATAACAAGCTGGTGGTTATTTTCCCTCTCTGCACTCTTGTAGGCTTGATTGGCAGGTGTTTACCCCTTATATATTGCAGCTGTTGCTCACCTCTTCGAATCAGTATGTGGGATTGGACTACCTTACGAATTAACACAATTGAACGCCCAAAGCTCAAAAGGATTCAACATTTTGGTGAACCGCTGGACAATAGGAGACTGTGTTTTTGTACTCTGGTGAGTGTTCAATTTTCAACTGCATGACAATGGACTGTGCTAACCTACTTTTCCGCAGTACCAACATATACAGCACCTGTAATTCTTTAAATATTGGTTAACAATAATGCATGTGGTAATATTTGTCGACAGTGATAATCTCATACAAAATCTGGCGCGTGAACGTCGAGACTGTGCGGTATTTAGGAGACAAAAGTGCGCAGAGTCTGATGGTACGGCAGTTCTAGCTCTACGTCTTTTCCCAATGGGTCATCTCATTTATCAATAATCGTCTAGTCTACCATCGCTATTTTTGTGGAGAGCGCAGCTTTGTATGCGTACGTGCTATCATAGATTCTTCCTATACATCAACTGCTAATATACCTGTAACATTCTAGGACTTGGGTAGTATTCTACTTCGTCGCTTACGAAGCCCATTCTACGCTCCATGTATTCGTCACCTACCTCTGGTGTCCGATCATTGGAATAACTGTAACACTCATTAACGTCCGGGTTGGTCTTGGGTGGGATTTAGGGAGTCGCCTCGCCCAGTTTTCAACTGTTACAGGAACTGCTGTGGTGTTTTGCGGTCCTGGAGAGCAGTCTGGTCCAGAATTTGCAATGTATAGTGTAAACCCTCAAGATGAAGAAGCTCATCGTGTCGATGAACGAGGTGTTGCTCATGCAGGGAAGGATCACACCCGGACTCGAGAAGACACTAATTATAAGGAGGCCGGGTCTGCGTTGATATGACCATCACGTACCAGAGTTCCATCCATATTGTAGCGTGTAACTCATTATAATTCACTGTAAGGATACTCTATATCACTGGAATTCTTAACGAAAATCGTTTGATATTTAAGCGTTCGGTCATGAACGCTTGGCGTGCAAAGCGCTCTCATTTAATACCCATGCTAGTGGGAACAATTCTGCGACAAAAGAGATTATTTCGGTCCACTGTCAGCTTCAACGCCAACAATTGAATATCTACGAACAGAGAAGATTATTAAAAAGTGTAAGGATCATGGGAGTATGTTAGTACAGCAACAAGACCATTTCCGAAAGTGGTATTCTGTGTTGAATCTTAGAATCTCACACCTTGATCTGGAACAGGAGGTGAACCCCCAATTCCAATCATCCCAGTTCGGCACTGCTGCTAATTTCGTCTACAGTAAGAAAGATGTAGACTTCATATTGCATAGCATGTGAATAAATTGCATCTGAATAAGAGGAAGTAAGGATACACTACCTGGTCCTGGGGGATAGATTCTGTTATTCAACGGGCTCTGGATCGTCAACGACTTTCCATTGCGAGAAAGAGGTGCGTCCATGAACACCAGACGGGAGCTTGAATGGAATCTATGGGACGAGAAGCATAAGTACATGAGAGCAGCTTGAGCTGAGATTAATTATACGAAAAAATTAAGAGAAGTTAAATAGACATACCTTGGATTGAGGCGCCTGTGAGATTCGTCGGAATGCTAACGCTAATGGTGAATTGCTATTGAAAGCTATCTTCTTGGGAACGTTGAATATTTGTGGTCGTTCAGCGGACACAAAAGGTAGATTTAAGTATTGCGCGCGGAATTCCTTGAAATTTACGGAGGCGTGTAATCATTTCAGTAGTCTTCTACATCAATGCATTCACGTATGAAATTCAGTCGTGTTCACAACGCCTATGTTCGGGTCTGAACCAGCAATTAAGATGTTTCTGAAAGAAGATATAAAAAGTAAAAAACCATTTGTAGATGGCAGGGGGAAATCGCATACCCGTTTGGCGTTAACGTCACTGAAGAGTGATACATTCGAGCAATGTCTGTAGTAGGCATCCCTTATTACTAATGCGCTGTCCAAGGGGCGCAGAAGGAGTATAAAGCGAGGGTGTAAATCTGAAAATTTCTTAGTCTAATTTTCAAACTGGAAAAAGTTGGTAACGGACGCGGGATGATCAGCATTAGAACCTCCTACAGGATCACCGACCGACGAGATAGCAGCATAACCAGACTGTGTACCATTGATGATTAAGATCTGTCCGTTAGGAAGAAGAATTATTTCCAGCAATATGCACTGCTCCAATAGTCTTTCAATCTGCCGGCCCTTTTTAATTCCTGCTGGAGTAAGTTCCATGCGACTGCACTGGTCAGATGCTGGGTCCTGCGAGGAGAGATTCGCAGACGGAATAAGATCACTAGAATTGCTTCCACCGCAAACGAGCACTTCTGGGATATAATTGGGCGGAGGACTGGCGGTTCCGTCGAAAGGATTGGTAACCCTGACGCCATTGGGCAGGTCTGGAAGAATAGTTTCCGCATTTCTTTCTATGTCATAGATAATGGTTTGATTATTAGCTATCATGAGAACTTTCCCATCTGGAAGAGCGAATACTCTAATTGCAGACTGGGTGAATATGATATTACGGGGTGGAAAAGATTTCAGACTTACCTTGGGAAGAGGTTAACTGGAACGCTGCGAGCAAGAAATGCTAAAGGACGTAGAATGCCACCGTCTTTTTTTGGGAAGAATTCGAAGGAGTTTGCAGGATCCACCTTGTAAAATAACGTATCATCATTTGGACCACCTATGATCATCTAAACGCATTAACAGGTAAACCATTGTTCTCAAACAACATGCTGATTGTCACATACCAACAAGCCATTGAATATCCTCAGAGAAGACGGATACCATCGTGTCATTGCAAGATGCAAATTGGCGGGGTCCTCGAAGATTGTACAACCATTTTCCATTAGGATCATCGCAGGGCTCAAAAATTCTGAGGCCCATCCGTCCATCAGCAACCTGTGGAATGCTGGGCAGACCGTCCCTTCCAACACTGACCTAAAAGCATATATAAGCGAAGATGCATCATTCTATTTGAACATGGATATTACCATAGTTCCGTTACTGTGCAGACCTCCTGAGGCACAAAACGTGTCGGTTACGAGATCCAGAGCTGTCGTAGTAATAGTCTCGAGATTCCAGATTGCTCCCCAGGCAGTATGGCCGCTGATCATCAGAAGGTCCTCAATTGCTTTGTCAAAGAATAACGCTAGAGTGGGAGAGACAACGATGGCCTCGAGCGCCAAAACACCGGAGGTTCCGTTTTGAACGAAATTCCATCTAGCACTTGCACCGGCCACAGAATCCGTCAAAAGTGCAGGAAGGATCGAGTACAGGCTATGCAGAAGTATCGCGTCCTTCGATTTCTTGGAGAATTCTAAGGGGTCAATGATACTTATAGTGAATTATTTTCGTTTTATTCAGCCTAGATTGGTGTGGGAGTACTTGCCAAGCCTCGAGAAGCAGGAATATCAGCTAGATTCAAAATATTTCCATGGTGCGTGTAATCACTCTGTTTGGGTTCAGAGGGAAGCAAAGCGATAGATGCTTGAGAGACTCCACTAGAAAGCCACCGCCCCGATGATACTCGATGCACGAGATGCCTATCTACTGGATGCTATTGTACGTAACCAAGAGAACTGTATGTGTGCTCGAGCGAAACGTGAATCTATGCACCTACCATCTTGTCAGGAAAATTCTAATGTCTATGTGTGTTTTAGTGGCTCTTGGTACTAGCCAAATAAACTGCCTGAGATTTAGTCAGTGTTTTTAAGAAGCATCAGGAACTACTTTGAAGCAAATCCAAGCAAAGCCTAAACGCCACACATGTGATCGATATTACAAAGTTTTTTTGATACCTCCCAAGCTGCTCCCACTGCATTGTGAGTCCCATGATCCCGTGACATCTGTTAATGCAGGCGGCTATTCGTGTTCCTGAGATAATAAAACTTTCAGGACGTTATTTAACATACTTCGGATTTGTATACTTACTTGTTGTTACGCTTACTTTAGTACGCCTCCTATCTGATTCCAATAAAGTGCACGTTCGCCACAGCTGTCCTGGGACATAGAAATATATATAAGATATTAAGAGGCTAGAAGACATACATATTTCTGTAGGTAATATTCGGAAAGACACGACATTATCTTCGAGTTTCATGCAGCTAACATTGCTTGAAACCATCAAATAAACTTTGAGTAATCGTGACCAACTCCTTAAGATTTGAAAGATTAAACTTAGTTCAGGGGCCGTAATGAGTAGTAGTGGATGCCTTCTGGTGGATTCAAGGATGGAAAATAAGGCATGTTGAGAGCATGTTGAACCTACAATCTTTGCTTACATTCGGAGGATGATGAAATTTTGCAAGTTTGAACTTCACGTGACCGTCGTGATTTTCTTAAAGTTCCCGCACGCGGGCCCAGGCCAGTCACCGATTGTTGATTTCATCTTCAACTAGAGTTGGAAGACCATGGCCTCGGGTTCGGATCCAACTCACTTCGTTGAAGCCCGAGCCAGCTATTTGTTAGAAACGGACATTGTAGATAGTCAGTTAGATACGTATATACAGACTCATTCATTCCTTACGTAATTTAAACT